>BOPP01000308.1:747433-761165 GCA_017312745.1 Gryllus bimaculatus | reverse complement strand
TATATATATATATATATATATATATATATTATAGTTCTGCAACTAACAAAATCACTCACGAGTTGCATTCGACTTGCTTTCTTTATGATATACACCAAGCTTTCATTATTATCAGAAAGTGTAATAGAATGTTTGAGACAGAGTAATAAACTAGAAATAATAATCGAAGAGGTTGTAAATACGTACCATGGTCTACACTAAGGTACGTACTATGTAATATATTATTGTGGTAAGTAATAAAACATATAAGGTTGCTAATAACTCTGATGTTCATGGGATCTGTACAATGAAGCATAAAAAAACCTGCTTTAGGGATTTCAGAAAGGAAGAAAATGTGTACAGGTAGAACGTTTATTTGTTATGTAATAAATATACGTGGTGTGCTCAGTCCCGTGATTAGATTATACAGGCACTCATTCTAAATAATTTGTGGGCGTGTTGTGCGAAGGTTAACATCGTGTTGCAGCTGTGGTACTCCCTATTATTTTGTCATTCCGCATACTAGAGACTTTTTGCATGTGAACCGTTGATTTATGTTCCTGAAATTCAAGAAAAGTCCACTTCTAAATTTGTATTTAAATAAATATTATTTACACAGATTATTCTTTGATTAAGCACTTGATTGAGTTCGTCGGTGACTGTAGGCTCTCGTTTACATTTGCGAAACTATAATCATAGTTGTTGATTTTTGTTTTCAGATCCATGATGTATCGCAATTTGAATACTGCAATTTAAAATTACAGAGGAAATTGAATTATTGGGTGATGTTGTAAACCAGAAAGCTGAAAATAGGGAATCTTTGAGCATCACGTGAAGTAGTAAAGTTGTAATTACGGTGATTATAAACGGGAATGAATAGGTCTTTGGCATCGTAATTCAATGATAATTATGCCAGCTGCATTGTGATTAAAATCGCAATGCGAACACCAATCGCACATGGGTGTCATCACCGGTTTTCACAAAAGGATCACGACCCCACTTTTAAGTTTATTTTTTATTTTTTATGAGGTTATATTCCAGGGGGGGGGCGGGAATTTGTGCACTTATGGTTGAATCGTTCTGCCATAACATTTGGTGCTTCTGAAGCCCATGTAATCACTTACGCCTCCATTTCACATCCCAATATTTCTACTGCACATCGACGTTGGAGCACTAAAAAAATTACACACAAAATTACACTTAAAAAACTGATGCTTCTGTATTAAGTGAAGAAATATGTTTTGACATGAGTAAATTTTTACTAGTAAATATTTCATGAAATTTCAGAAGCAGCCAATGCAATGAGTAGAAAACATTTTTGTCTCTGAAATAAACCTTCTTGGCTTCTTTGGCTTTTCTGAATATAAAACCATGATCCAACAAAATAGTTTGGGTGATTTTCATATTTTGAGACTAGACACTTCTCTCGTACAACCTCAATATGTAGATCACATATCTCACTTCCAGTGTCAGCTCGTTCACTTTCTTAAGAGGAACAAAGCCGAATTCAATTGTATAAACTACTTTAAATAAAAAATTCAACGACTTCGATGACACGACACATTAGATCGACTTGCGATGATATAATAAAGAATTATCTATCGGTTTGGATGTCCCCTTAGCACGTGCTTCTGCCAGCCCACGTTGTGAGATTACCGCCAACCTTAGCTCTGCTCCTGGCCCTTGCCTGGGCTTGCGTATGATCTTGCCCACGCACCTTGAAGAGTTGTCGCGTTGGGTTGACGCAGTTGATGAGTTGTCGCAACCGGGAGTTGATGTAGTTTAAAAGAGAAGCGTGTAGACAGCAGCACAAGAGAGGAGGATATTGTTCCTCACGCTGTAGAGTTCCGTTTAAAAGCTTAACTCGTTCGGCCGCAGGAGTGCTGTAGGATATAGACGATTCGCATACAAGGGGAGGAAAGTCTGACAGTTGTTTAGATGCTTTTCCATACAGTAAAACCCGTGTTGTTTAAAATTCGATGTAAATATCATTGCTATCAACTAATGATTGATTAATGATTCCTGACGCGTCGACTGGTAAGATCATTCGTCCTATAAATGTAGTGCGTGTTTTTATCGTGAGATGTGGTGGTGATGGTCGGCGGGATTCAGCGTCGACGTACGTCGGCATGCGCGGTTTTCCCAAACCAGGTATCGCCCATCTAAGCTCACGACTGGTCTCACAACATGTGTGGTAGTGTAGGGCAAGGATGTCACACGAAAGAGAAAGGAAAGATCCCGCGCGGTCCGTGGCTCGTTTGTTAGGATTCTGCTCGAGCATTCATCTGGTGTTGATCGGAGAGGCCACGAAAAACTATCTAGCTAGAGTCGAAAACTCAGCCACCGTCGGGAGTCGAACCCTAAAACCTCCCGGTTTCAGGCATTGCAGTGATATCTGTTGATGCCCTGAGCCACCTTGCAGGTATCAACTCAAAAAATATACATTTTTCTTCAAACATCAAAACAAATATATTATTTGGTAATTACCTTAAAAAGAAGAAAATAGGTGAAGAGGACTTTCCCCCCTGAGAAATCGCCACCAATCCTTGCCATTTATGTTTACGTACGTTTGCAGTTTGTCATCTTTCCAGCGCCGGCACGCGAAAGAGCACTTCGCTACCAAAAGCTGAAGGTGACCTTGCAGTTGACACGATGACGCCTTGTACGGGTTTCCTGGTGGCGGTGGCGGGAGTGTAGGAGGCCTTGGGCTAAGACAAGGCCGAAATGCGAATTAGTGAGGCTCCGGGACTATGTGTTATTCTGCACAAGCTTCAAGGAACTGCGTGGTTAAATAGCTGTCTTAAGCTGGCACGACCGCAACTAGTTAACACAATGGAAATTTGCCATAATTTATAACTTTTAGTTGCCCATTAATTACTTAAAGATTAATTTTCTTCCAATGTTTGAATAATTAATGATGAGTTTGTTTAAATGACTTTGAACACAAAATCGTTTACGATGGTAGATTGGCGTAAGTTGGTGTCAGGGAATAGAGACGAATTTAATAATGTGTAATTATGAACAAATGGTAAATGCAGTGTACGTATAGTATTCTTTGTAAATCTGTTTAGAAAATGTGAAATGTTGTATATTGCTTTTTTGATAAATATTAGTTGACAATTGTGAAAGATTTGAAACAATATACTTTCATTGACCTATTATATATTAATGGTTAAGTAAAAATACAACCAATAGAAAAAATATCTGAGAGCTATCAATTTTATTTATTTTTAAATGTGATAGAAATGCGGCTTTAATTACACTTTTGTAGTTTTTTTTAAATATGTTATAATATGGTAAAACATGGTGAAATATGTCTGTATTCCTCACGAGATTAAAATAACACTTTAATCTCTCTATGATTAATGTAACCACACAATGAGATTAATGTAAACCTCCGTGGTTGAAGTAACCACACCCATCAGCGACTTCCATTTAATTTACAATCTGAGAAAGAGACTTTGGATATACTGTGTCTAACAGAATACATATATGCATGTTAAAAACTATCCTTCAACAATAAACACTGATTGTCACAAGCTTTGTTAACAAATCTGTAAATTTTCATCTTTGTTAAAGTCTTAGTTTTTTTACTAGTAGACTTTTCTATGTCTCTTCTAAAATCCAATCAATTCTCAATATCTAAAAATATTAATGCCAATTAAAGCATTAAATACGTACTGTCAACAAGTTTTCCTAGAAAAATACTAATATATATGAATAGTTCACACACGCCAATTTATTCCATTTTCCCCCTCATTTCAAAACGCAGATTATGACCAGCAGGTACGTCTGACAACGAAAACCCGGTTATATAACCAAACATGGAACGCATTATAGTAAGGATGTTTTTGGAGTATAGAACGCCATTCTTGATAATTTTGTGACATGGTCACATTGAATTTTTGGGGATGTAACCCGAGAGAAAAAATTTCAACCACGATAATTTAAATTGTTCATCAGTATAAGTTTATATTTGTTTATTATTTTACAATTTAATACACATTTATTGTTTGTAAAGTAACTTCCAATAATACAATTTTTTTAACTATTAAAATTCAGCAGCAAAAATGTTGCTGAACAATTCCACACAATTTCTTTTTAAAGAAGTAGCATGCACACTGCTTACGAACAGCATTTAAAATATTCTCTACAGTATGAACGATTCACAGTATAACAATTCTTTACTTCCCCAAAACATGGAACAGAAGCTGTTCCATAAACGCAACATGTGAAAAGCAAACACCTAATGGCGGGTGGCCTCTTTTTTAAAGCCCTGCTGACGCGTGTCATATCAGCTGTATCGCAGGCAGTGACCCACATAAGTATGAGAATTCTGTCGATAAGCGGATGATGAGAATAGCGGGAGAAACATAATAAAACATTTTCCAGATAAAATCGTAACTTTAATTGTTTTTGTATTTTTCCCGAGTTTAGGAGAATTCAACGAAACCCTAGACTCCTCCCAAAAGTCTAGAGTTCGCTGCAGAGTTCGCTTTCGATTTCTTCGCACATTGAACAAAGGAAGTGTAAATTATTTCAATTGCTTTCGCGACTTCCTTTCGTTTACGTGTCCATCATCTCTATCTCCTCTAGGCGCGGCGAGCAGCGTCGAACCCAGTATCGGGAGAGGAACGGAAGGCGGAATTTGGGGTGGGACTGGACAGAGGGTCGACTCCCGACGATGGCGGAATTTTCACACTACTGGGATAGCTAGGTCGAATTCAGACAATGCCTAGCGGAAAATTCTAGCGGCCGGCTGCTTTGATCGATAGTTTTTCGTGGTTTCTTCGATCGACAGCAGCCGGAGCAGTGCCCTAATAAAAGAGCCACGGACAGCATCTTTCCTTCCTCTTCCGTGTCCCTTACTTGCACACACATCCTCTCATGTCCACTTCACTATTACACATGCCGGGAGACCAGTCGGGTACTAAAAACTTGTCCCGACGCGGGCGGTGTCCCGCTGGTGAGAAAGACCAGGTTGGGGAAAATCTTTGCAAGTCGACGTGGATGAGCGCCGGATGTCGCCCTGTTAATATATCTACTGCATAAAATATCCTCCAGCCGAAATGAAGCCTCTGAGCTAAATTCAAATCGCTTATTTCGTCGTTCAAGTAAGGCGACAGGCGATTTGAAGTTAGCTCAGTGGCTTCATTTAAGCTTGATGTATAGCATGCAGTAAATCTAACATGAGACAGCCGGCTTTACTTTTTCTCCGAAGGAAGAGGTATTTTTTCGCCCTTGAAAATCAACAGTTTTGATCGGCTTTGAACCCGTGAACTTTGGTATAACAGCTCGATACGCTAACCGTTACACTATCGCCGCAGCTTAAGCTAGTGTACGGGTGTATGGTGAGACCCGGTGCGGACCTAAACGTCTGCCTGTAGGGAAAATTCCCCTGATATAGACCGATTTTTATAAGAAAGGTCAGTTTTGACAGATAGTGCTGGCAACATAAGTTCTGTGGCCGTTGTGTCCTTCAGCCCATTTGACTCTCATTCATTCGTTCGTCTGCAGTTGGCTAACTTGTAAATGGCTTCGACGCTTCCTTTTGCAATGTCCTCGTCCGACGGGAATATAGTGCATCACGAGAAATAATTGAAATCAGGAAGTGCAGTGCTACGTGCTCTTCTGTAAAAATCCTTTTTTAAATAAACATTACATTGAATTCACTTTTTGTGTGAAAAGTATTATGTTTATTTTAAAATCGAGTCTTGAATGTGAGATGCGTACTGGTGACGATGTATGTGTTTCCAGCTGTTGTGCTGTAAGGAGGCAAGCTGTGATCGACAGTGTTTCGTAAATAAATTTTGTAATTGCGTAACTAAATTTAACCATTTCCTGGACTCACGTACGTGCATATACCTCAGCGTAACTCTGCACAGTAATTCCTTCACAGGAGACGAAAATAAACACTTTACGTGTGGCTGGACAGCGGCCGCGGCGGAGGGATACTTTTCTGAATTACACTTGAGGTTCACTTGTTTAGCAATTTTCACTATGTTCGAAACACCAACAATATTACTTAATCTTAACGAGTGTGCTAAGTTACAGCTCGAACATTAAACGCGGATTTGTCATTATGGCTCATTCTTTGGAAGACTATTCTTACTTCCCACTAGAGGGGCACCGCCCTAGCCGAGACAACCTCTTAAGTTCCAGACTGACATGTGTTGATAGTGTAGAGCTAGTGAGTGTGTGAAAGTAAGGAATCAGAAAAGGATAAGGAAGAGGAAGGAAAAGTCGCGCGCGGTCTGTGGCCCGTTTGTTCGGGAACTGCTTCAACATTCGCCTGATGTTTTAAATAACGCAAAAGTACCAATGACAACAGCCAGTCTCTAGAATTCTCCTCCAGACAGCGGCTGAATTCGAACTAGCATTCTAGCTAGTTTCGAAAATACTGCTACGTCTTGACTTGAACCTCAGAACCATCCGCCGGCCAGAGGCGCATGCCCTGAGCCACCTCCTTCAAAGAGTTAGCATAGGCGGAGGTGGAGGTGGAGCCGGCGTATGCAAAGAGCGCGGAGAGGCGGAGGCCGATAAGGCCCGGAGCAACGACCTCCCTCCGGCAGCGCCTCCGCCGCTTGTTTACGGACGCGGTCGCCGCCGCGATAACAAGGCACAAGCGCAAGTTGGGACGCCCCCCCCCCCGCCTCCCCGCCCCTTGCGGCGAGCGCTGCTCTCCGCAACACGCCCGTAGGCCGCGCGCACTGCGCCACGTGCCGCCGGCCCCTTGCACTACGCAACCTCCTAACGCTCCCGCTCCCGCCCCCTCCACCTTGCCCCGTCCCGGCAAGTCCCGCCCACTTCCAGCCCTTCGTTCCGCTCCGTCCAGTCCCTCTCCTCCTCTTTACGGCCCTTTTCAACCTCCAGCGCCTCCAGACCGCCCCGATCCGGCTCATTCCCGCCCTTCCACACGCCCCGTCCGCCCCTCCACACTTGGCCCCGTGCCGGCAAGTCCCGCGCCTTCCAGCCCGTTCCGCATTCCGTCCAGTCCCTTCCTTCCCACTTTACGCCCTTCAACCCTCTCAGCGCCTTCCAGACGCCCCGATCCGCTATCCCGCCGCCGCTTCCCACACGCCCCGTCCCGCCCCCTCCACCTGGCCGCCGTACGGCCAAGTTCCCGCCACTTCCAGGCCCGTTCCGCTCCAGTCCAGTCCCTCCTCCACTTTACGCCTTTTCAACCCTCCAAGCGGCCTTCGCGCAGACCCCGAATCCGCCTTCACCCCGGCCCCCTTGTTCCCACACGCCCCCTTCCCCCCTCCACCTGCCCGTCCGGCCAAGTCCCCCCACTTCCAGCCTGCGTTCCCTTCCGTCCGTCCCTTTTCACTCCCCCACGCGTGAGAGCCTGGTGACGCGGCCCCATTACGGGCTACTTTGAGACCCCGATCAGTGCGGGCCTTCCAGAGCCCGCCGGTCCGGCCTCGCATCCCGACCCGCTTCCACACCGCGCCCCGTCCCGACCCTTCTCATCCGCCAACATCCCGCCCCGACTCGCCCCGTCAGTCTCTTCACATCCGTTCCCACACGCGCCGCATCCGGGCCATGCTCGCGTCTCGTTCGCAGCACGCCCCGTTTACCCCCTCACCCACCTGCCCTCCGCGCCCGCTCCCGTCTCGACTCTCAAGACCAGGCCCCTTCACACACTCCCCGTTCCGGCCCCCATTCTCGCCCTACCCAAGCACGCCCCCATTCCCACACCCTTCTAACCCGCCGAACGTCCCGCCCGTCTACCCGTCCAATCCCTACCACCCCTGTGCGGCCAATCACGCTCCATTCCGCCGCGCCACAATCTTCCTCCCCTTGGCCCCCTGCCAGCCCCATTCGCCACATGCCCCACATCCGCCCCTTCCCACGACGCTGTGCATCCTGACTGCGTCACGTCCTCCCGCCCCCTCTTCCCGCCGCGCGCACCGACCCACCCCTTCCCGCCTCTTCCAGTTCCTTCGCACCTTCCCCGTACAGTCCCTGCCCGCCCCGCCCTGTCCCGCCCCACACTATCTCCTCCCGTCCTGCCTTGCCCCGCCAAGCTCACGTCGATTTTCAGACCGTCCCGACCCCGGGAGAGGAGGCTGAGTGCTCTGCACTGAGTCTGTCAGGGGCTCATATGAGCTCTGTCACTGCATTGCCTCTGACTGGGAGGTCCTAGGGTTGCACTTCCGACTAGGGTGGCAGGATTTCCGTTACTAGCTTGTCAGCTTTGTAGAATTCAGTTGCTGTCTGGAGGAGAATTCCAGAGGCCAGCTGCTCTGATCGGTAGTTTTCCGCCATTTCTCCGATCAATGCCAGGCGAATGCAGGCGCAGTACCCTAACACACGGGCCACGAACCGCGATCTTTCCTTCCTCTTCCTCGACGAATCCTCAGCTGTTACACACACAGACATTCGTGCACTACGCTACCACACATGCCGGGAGACCGGTCGGGAGCTTAGAGCTTCGCCCGGCCTGTGTGGCGCCACACTGATAGGGAGATACCTGGATGGGGCAAGACAAGTCTCGCGCTATCCGACGGGCAGGTTGTCGCCGGATCTCGCCATCCAGTTGGAGATGAACACCGCCACTCCATAGATAAAACACGCACCACACTCACGGGACGTATGATCAAATCCGTAGACGCGCCCGGAAACACTACTCGATCAATGAATCAACCCAGCTTCGCTCCTCGATTGTCTCTTGCTCCACTGCGCGCTTGTTCATGACTTGTTCATAGGTGATGATTCCCTCTTTCCGAAGATAATTATTGGAATCACTTTAACAACACGATCTATAAGTGTCAGTCGTAAAATCCGTGTTTAATGTTCGAGCTGTGTTAGCACACTCGTCAAGATTAAGTAGTATTGTTGATGATTCGAACGTAGTGAAAATTGCTGCACGTGACGAAGAGATACGCGCAAGGAACAAGATCGTCGGGAGACGCAACTAGATGGATGGATGGATGAATGGATGGGAGTACATGTCACGCATGACTTACCACCAACAATGAAAACACCTGGAGCCAGCATACCTTTAACTCTCGCGCTTACTACACACTTACGTAATAAAAAAAATAAACTATTGTAATGCTGCAGCGGAAATGTCTGTTAAAATAGTGAATATATTTGTTCTTATATGTAAATTATTTCCTCTAGCACCTTCAGAAGTCATAATCAGGAGTCAGTCAGTGCATCCATGATACCGAAAAGTTGCTTAACGGCAACACGACTGTCCGTCCGTCCACGTGGCCGTCCATCTGAGTTCAACATTAACGTAAAAAACGTCCACATGATTTTCTCCAAAATAGAAAATCTGCGATCAATATGATCGAATTTGAGATCCTGGAAATTTGAAGGACATGTTTTAATTTTGGATGTTACTTTACACCGAACAATCTGTTTTGATTAAATGTTTTCTTTGCATAGAAAAATGACCGCTCTAAATATGGCGCTTGGCTCATTTCGTCAAACTCCCCGAATTTATGAAAAATTATGAAAAAGGGGGGGAGGGTCTTCCCATAACTAATTAATGTCATGTTCAGTTTTTTGAAAATGAGTAGTATTTGTGTAATTATGCCGGGAATAAACGCAATATTTAAATAATTATTTTCTTACATTTTTTGCATTCAATTTTACTTGAACCGAAAGCAAAGGAAGTGTATAACTAGTGGTGTAATAGAATGGCACAGACTTTGCCATATTAGTTTTCTGTTCCTTTTGGTCTTCGCTAGCTATTCGAACTTGCCACTTACTCTTGCCTGCTGCCATCTATCGCCGCCAAAATCAGCTTTTTAATACAAATTTCTTAATTTTTCTGTTTTTTAATAGTACAAAGGAAATTTTATTTTAAGAATATTAAAGAACAGTAAAACCTCATCATAAATCGCAATTTTATTTTAAAATATTTGGAACAATTTTTAAGAAAATGGATTTTTCGCGCTACTGTACTTTCGAGCGCAGGAAATTAGAATTTGCAAACATCATGCAAAACAATTGACATTATCAAAAAATCGTAAATGATCTTACTTAAATATCTAACTTTGAAGAACATATTTCATTAGGTAAAAATTTTCTATCATCAATATTTTAGTTTTGGAATGACTTTTTTTGCAATTTTCGAATTTGGAATCCACAGAAATGGTCTTTGCACCCTTTTTATGAATATAATGTGTTCTATGCGAGAAAATTTGAAGTGATTTTCGAAAAGTATTTTTTTTTTTTTGAAATTACATTTACTTCAGCAAAAAATGAGGCGACATGTACGCAACAGTTCAAAAAATTGTACGTGATCTTTTTTAAAGATCTAATTGTGTAAAACAGATTTCATTAAGAAACAAAAATTGTTTCATCAAGATTGTCGTTTTTGCAATGTAATTTTCTTTGCAATTTTGGAAAATAGTCTTCTCAACACAAGATACCTTCGAATTTTGCTCTATTGGAGGAAAAGATTCAAATTGGAGCCTTTTTGACATTTGACTTTTTTTAATTCCTTAACAAATGCCCATCCAGGGCTCTAAGCTTCATTTGGTTATGCATTAATCTTCCCGAGCCATCGACACGTACCGAAGGAGTCGTTTTGAGTCTGAGACAGTTGCTCGTCGATGTCGCAATGTCGCATTGAGACGCATGGCAACGAAGGGACAGGCAGGCGGTACCTGCGATGTTTTAAACATGCGTCGAGTCCCAGTCCAAATCACTGCGTTCCTATTCCACTAGCCGTGTCGGCCCTGCTTATGCCAGCACATGTCGCGTCTGTCTGGCACCCAGAGAATTACTTAACAATGAAACACGGGAGTGTATTGGTCACGACCTCATATGAAACGGAAGTACACTTGTCGCCCATTTTTAATATTTTTTTATTTACTCAGATTTTATTATTACATATGATTTTATTTGTTATAGTTATTATCGTCATAGGCACGACATAAACTAGTAGTTTTTCAACATTTGTATTGTACTTCGTCGCATTATTTATAACTTTTGCAGTTTTCAAAGATTCAGAACGTTCGAAGAAAATGAAACCATCTTTTTTCTAACCAAGTCAAAAAATTCATGAAAATATCCACAGCCGTTTTTGAGGATTTTTTAAAATTGCATTTATTTCAAGCAAAAATTACGCGAAAAATATTTATTTTTTTCCAAAATCTCTACATGATATTTTTAAAAAATATAATAATTTTTATAAGATATTTAATTAAGAAAAAATCAGTAACATCAATTGGAAATTACTTTTGCAATGGCAATTCCTTGTAATTTCTGAAAATACAGATAGTTTCCGAAAAATGGCAACGAGCAACATTAAATACTTCTCAACACATTAGTTACTAAGATCAGTTTCCATTGCAACTAACTTTCAAAAATTCAAACATACTTTTACCATTATTCATAAATATTGAAATTTCGATACATTCTGGCATCACGGCTTTGTCTATAAAATGTGGTTAATTGTCTTACCTCATCATGTCCATCAAATAATACAAGCTTTCTCTATTGAAGTAAGTTTAAAGTAAAGGTCTGAAGAGAAAATTTAGATGAAGATGCAATTTTATTGGAATTATCGTAAGACTCATCATTATCCTCTAAATTATTTAATAATTTTCTTTCTGATTTTCAGAAAGGTCAGAAAAAAATTTTAACATACTCTGAAATTGTCATGTTTGCATATGACAAAGACGATATATTCGAGCAATAATATTAACTTATTAATAAGACGTGACATGTTAGAAGAAGTCTTAAATTTACTGGTTGACTGGCAAAATAAATGATGAACAAAAATTAATACAAATAACTGTTAGGACATGAAGTAATTTCAAATCTGCTCGACTGTTGAGTATAAAAAATGCCTACATCCAATGGATTTCTACTTTTGTAATATATCTCCAACTTTAATTTGACAACTAACGACTTAATAGAAAGGGAAGGCAGACCTCGCAACACAAAACTGCATGTAAAAATGTTAATATCAACATATCATATAAATAATTGTCATTTATTAATAAAAATATCTTATAACTGACTTCGAAATGTATACAGTCATGTAAGTGGATAATAATATTCCAAATGGAAGTACCTCTTTGCTTAGATGTAGGTAAAAAGTTGGCAAAACGAATAACATTGTAAGTCATTGACAATTTTGAATAATATATTTTCCCGAGGGCTTTTATCCAGTCGACTAGCCAGTTACCCTTTACGTTCCGATAGGACGCAAATTAAACCATACACTAGACACCAATACACTTGCGAGCTCCTCTGATGTGGGGTCAGAAGAACGCGAGACCCTCTGCCACAACACATACACGAGCGACAAGGGACAAACAATCATGCCCAAGGCGGGATTCGGACGGTCGACCGAAGCGTTGCCAGTACTCAGTCTTAGCCATTTCAGTCACCCAGTTCAATCAGATGCATTGTGATTTTAAGTAACTGTTTAATTTCATAAACACTTTACGTAAGAAAATTAGTAGCAAAAATCCTAGGATAATTGCAATTAATGATAAGTTGTAAACATTGCTTCTTAGCAAAAAGTGGATGAGAGGCGAATATTTGACTTTTCCTTCGTCTTCTACCATTCTCCTGCTTCTTATTTTCATTCTCCCTCTCAATCGCTCCCTCAGTCTGACTCTGTTTCACTCTCTCTCTCTCTCTCTCTCCCCCTCTCTCACTTTCACAATCCTCCTCTCTCACTCGTACTTTAGAGCCACATCTCCAACACGATGTTGTATCCTACCACAGAGAAGTGATATTAAATTATTTTTTCTCTTGTTTCCTATCCTTAGGTCGGTAATTAGCAGTCAATAATCGAATGAATCATTAAGAATTAATGAAATTGGATATATCTTGGAACAACTGTTATAGAAAAATGTCTTCGAATGGAATGTTAATAAACGAAATAATAAGTGCCGAAAATTCTCTAGATTATGTGTGCCGGAGCTCCCAAGCCAAACCAAGGAGTCGTTCGAACGGACGGGAGTCGTTCAGATGGGCGGGAATCGTCCCGATAGGCAGTAGTCACGATGCAAGAAATATCTTACACCCTGTCAGTAGTCGTTGAGATGGGCGAGAGTCATTCAGATGGGTGGGAGTCATTCAGTCGAGAGGGAGTCGTTCAGATAGGAGGGAGTCGTTCAAATAAGCGGGAGTCGTTCGGATATGTAGGAGTCGTTCAGATGGAAGGGGGTCGTTCAGATGGACGGGAGTCATTCGGATAGATGGGATCCGTGCAAATGGCTCGAGAATCGTTCAGTTGGGTGGGAATCGTTTAGATTGGCGGGTGTCGTTCGGATAGATAGGAGTCGTCAGACAGGTGGGAATCGTTCGGATGGGCGGGACTCCTTCAGATGGGAAAGAGTCGTTCAGATGAGCGAGAATCGTTTGAGTACGACAAATACATTACAATTCACAAGCCGCAAAAACGGAGGATCCCAGTTTTAAATAATCGCATCCCCAGGCAGCACACCGCCCCATAGCTCGTTTCATTTTCTTTTGTTTCCTCTACAGCGACCCTTTGGAGAAGGGGAATTTATTTTCTTTTGATTTGTACATTAAGCTGCTGCCTTCCGGCTTAAGTAGCTCGAGGACGGGCTTTGTCTTACAGCTAATTTTAATACTATAGACCTTAAGTTAAATTACTTACACTTTGGCAATCCTAACGTACACTAAGATGGGTTTTTATTAATTAATAAAAAATATTATTATACATATCAGATTTTTTATTATAGTTATTATTTTTTATTCTTTATCTTCTATTCTTCATATTTATTTCATTTTTTATTTTTTTAAA
>BOPP01000308.1:718336-739032 GCA_017312745.1 Gryllus bimaculatus | reverse complement strand
CGCCACAAAATCATAGATGTTTTTCGCTAATTAAATAGTATATATTAATAAAATTTCCCTTCAAAACCATCGATGTATTTAAATATTGATATTTTTGGATATAGATGTTCAAAATAAAATTGTCGATATTAATTTTATCCGTCGTCCAAAAACAATTGATGAAGTTTTAACATCTGTTCAAATTTCTGTTGAATCTGTTTCAATCTGTTCAAATTTCTGTTTTCAAGAATCTGTTGAAATGAAATAATAATCAATGTTAATAAAATTCCGCACCTATGGTTTTAATAATTTATATTTTTAAACATCGACGTTCAAAATTAAATCATCGACGTTAAAAAAAATCGATCACAAGTCATCGAAGATTTTAAACATTGGTGTTTAAAATTAAACTGTCGATAATAATAAAATTTCTCTCCAAAATCATCCAGGTATTTAAACATTGGTGATTATATACATCGATATTCAAAATTAAATCTTCAATGTTGATAAAATTTCGTCCAAAAATCAATGAATAATTTAAAAATCGATGTTTAACATTGATGTTCAGAATTAAATCGTCGATGTTATTAGGTCGACGAAAACTTCGTCCAAAAAATTGATGAATTTAAACATTTGTTCAAAATTAAATAATAAGCATTGATAATTTTAATCATTAATATTTTAAACATCGATGGTCAAAGTTCAATCATCGATGATAACAAAATTTCGTGCAAAAACAAACGAAGGTTGTAAACATCGATGTTTTTGAACATTGATATTCATCAATATCAATGTTCAAAATTAAATTGTCGATGTTAATAAAATTTCGCTCCAGTACTGTCGATGTATTTAAATATGTTTTGAAACATCAATGTTTCTAAAACTGCATTACTAATCATTCAAGTTCAAGGGGGTGAGGGAGGGTTGATTTGATGGTGGTCAGGCTTAATGTGGCTTAATGTTTTATTTGAGATTCATCTCGCAACAAGATACACCGTCTAAAAATGATCTGGACATATAACAAATATTTTATTACTTGTTTTCATTAATAAAAAATCATGTGGACTTCATTTATCGATGAAAACTCAATTTTAATTGTTTTCAATATTTTTTATCAATTTGTGACTGAAGAATGTTCAATATATGTGTATCTAAAATTATTATTACCACAGTATATTAAATTAGTATTAGATATAAATTAGATAGAATTAAATATTAGTATATTAAAAGTTTTTATTACCACAGTTCTTATATAGGATGTTAGTTACATTTTTTAATAATAATTTCATACAACAATTAATTCTTTGTATGTGTTTGATGTGCAGATGGAGTCGAACGAATTAATCACTTCGTCTTGAGGATTAGACCTAGTCTTACTGGTCCTAATCAATCCTCGCTGACAGAGGAGTCACTCCCAAGAGTTTGGAGGAACTGGGACCCCCATACACACACCCAGCACTCGCCTACCGCTCTCTGCCTTCCTAGTCTGCGCCCTCTTTCGGATGACCACAGAAACATTGCACGTTGTCGAGCAGCCATCTTCTTGAAGGTTAGTGACCATCTGTTCCTGCAAGGGCTAACTAAAGGACAGGGAGTGATACTCCCTAATGCTGCCTTTACATTAGCGCCTTCGCGAAGCGCCTTGCCCCTACATTTACAGCAATTACAGACAGGTACTACCAGTGTTGCCAACTGCCGAGTGTGGGAATGAGGAAAGGGAACCACGAAAATGCGGAATATTCCGCATACACTCTCCAGGGAGGGGGGTTATAGTTTCTTAGAAACACTTGAAATAGAATTGCTTATTCCTAGTGTTCTTAGCCATAGTCTTAGGTATTTCTTGTGCAACTTTTCTTGAACAATGACTTTGCTTCCCCCTCACTGTCACAATTAACAGTTGAAAACAAAAGCTCGCAGCCAGCACTAATGACGTTCCAAATACATCTTCACTGGCTCGAAATATAAACTATTTTCTGTTGAGGACGAAAACATCTGGCAGTGATTCTCTCCAAAAGATGTAAAGAAATGACCGGAGAAGGCGAAGATCCATCATAGGAGATACCTCGAAATCCCGAGAAAGTTAGAACTCAAATTATTGAGAAAGTTGCGAAGGCATGACTGATTCTCCAGAGATTGGCATTGCTTCATAAAATCTAGTGGCCGATTTCGTAACTAATACCCCCACTCTACCCACATTTCTTCAATTCATCGTTCCAGAAAACTTGCGCGAGTAATTTGCGTTCAAGTTTTTAGACGGAAAGGATTTTTTTCGCGCTGTCCTTCGATCATAGGATAGTTGGTGGAGTATGTCCGACAACCATAGACAGAGCGGAGAAAATCGTCGTCTAGGAAAATTGCGGAGTTTCTGGCTGTCGGGGCGGAAAAGCGGATTCGACCTCAAAATGGCTGAAGAAAAAGCCGAAAATGCGGAATATGGCAACACTGGGTACTACTCAGCGAGAAAACGGAAGGATTTGTGACTCACACAGTCGCGGGCGCCGGCGGCCGCGAGGCAGTTATTAAGTAAAAAGAGAAGTTGCGAGGTGCGTCCGAGTGATCTAATGTGAAGGCTACCTGCCGTTTAGAACGCGTTCTGCTAGCGGTGGCTCGGACGCGCGTCTGCGCTGCTGGTGGCTGGAGCCCGCCATGGCACGCTACCGCAACGCGACTTCGCCACTCTAGTGAATACCTCCAATTAAACCAATGATTTGCCAGCAGATGCACCTTTTGGAAACCCTGTTGAGAACCGCCGTGTGAAAGAGCCCTATGCGCAACCGGAGCCCGACGTCACCAGTTTTGTGAATACCTCCAATTAAACCAATGCTTTGCCAGCAGATGCACCTTTCGAAAGCGCTGCTGAGTGAATGCCGACGAGTGAAAGAGCCCTATGCGCAATAGCAGAGCGATTATGCCGTTACGAAAACTCCATTTAAACCAATGCATTGTTGGCACCGTGTGAAATTGTGACACTGTGGCACGATGACTGGCACCCTGTGAAGAGCCAAAAAGCTAGTAAAGTCTAAAGAAAATAGAAATGTAACTAGTTTGAGAATGTCTGTACCATTGTGTAGTACTACCATAGTCCGATTTAAATGTAGTGCCTCTTCGAAGTCACAAGTTCGAAGGGGGTGGTGGAACACTGCTAACCATTCGGGAGCTTCAATGCAAAAAATTTAAGTCGTAGAGAAGTTGGGTTGGTTTGGGATTGGATGACCTTGAACAGACATTACATTTAAATCGGAGTATAGTTTATGCCTTTCTTACCGGATTAGAGGCTCACGGCATGGATTGATGGGACTATAATGCGAGTTTCTAGGCTTCGAGACCCGACCGTCGAAGTAGCAAGATATTCGTCACTAGCTATACAGCTAGGTCGAGTTCAGTCGCTGTCTGGTTTCTCTGATCGGTTGTTCCCCGTGGTTTCTTCGAACATCAGGCGAATGCCGGAGCAGTACCCTAACAAACGGGCCATGGCACGCAATCATTCTTTCCTTCCCCTCGTCACCACCTACAAGCACTACACACGCCGGGAGTCCAGTCGGGAGCTTGGGGAGATGCTGCGCTAATGGGAGGGAGATACCTGGTTAGGAAAAAACGACAGGTAGGTCGGTGCCGGAGGTCACCATCCAGCGGAGTAAGATCACCACCTCCGGCGATAAAAACACATACTCTGCTTACGGCACTAATGACCTTATCAGTTACCGCGCCCCAAATCACTTATCAATCGATCAATTGTTAATAATGAGGAAATTTCTTTTAATCAAATTTTAAAAGACGCGCGCTTTTTCGCTATGTCAGTCTTTCCTCGTCTCGTATGTTATTAGTATTTATCTTACGACGCTCCTGCGGCCAGAAGAGTAAAATAACCCTGTTCTTGTTTAAGAGATGGTTCCATATAATCTTTCCCGTCGCCGCGGTCGTGAGGGCGGCGCCGCCGCTGGCAACGCCGCCTGCGCGGAGGGATATGGAGAGGGAGAAGGGGAAGGGGAAGGGGGGGGGCGAAGGCCTTGGGCGCGGAGGAGCCAAGCGCGAGAGGAGCGCCCGAGGAGCCATTGAGCAAATAGCTTCGTTGAGAAGGCGGCGGTGCGGCGGTGACGTCTGCAGATTTCTCATCCCGCCGCCAAACTAGCGGTGGTCCCACAATGGACATCGATAGGGGGGAGCGAGAACTTGGCCTCTCTCTGGCCTCTCTTACACATGTTTCTTGAAGTAATAAAAAACGGTTTTCCATTGAAATAAAACTAGTGAAGATATAATAGCTCATACTTTCTGGATTTATCAATTGAATCGTTTATTTCAGAAACCCGTCAAACGCCAAATTCCTCATTTCGAGAAAACTGAGAATAAGTCTCCCAATTTTTCAGATTTCAATCAATTTTTTTATTAAATGAGTAGATACATAAAAATTGTTTCATATAAATATGCTCTAAACGATGTGTCTATCATTCCTGGAACAATAATCCTTAGCTAAAACGTCTATTGTATTTCGGCGTTTGTCGGGTTTCTAAAATAAACGAATCAATTATGGATACGGAATATGCGTGTTAAGCTGGCTTCACACTTGAAGAAAAGAGGCGAGCAATATTATTTCGCAAGAAAAGTTGCCAATGTAACCATTGCGGCAATAAATATTTCTGATATGGCAATATTTCTTGCTAAATATTCCGGACGTAATGTAAACACATGTGTTTCCATCCTCGGAAAGATATTAACGGCTGTTGCTGGGACTAGAATTAGATTGAAGAATGAGCTAGATATTGCTGGAAGAAGCCAATGATCACCACGGTCACATGCACAGGAAGTACGTACGGTAGTTCATAGTCGTAGTACTTCCACTTTAATATGCATTTTTTCGTAAAATGTGTGTGCGTGTGTGTGTGTGTGTGTGTGTGTGTGTGTGTGTGTGTGTGTGTGTGTGTGTGTGATAAAGGTTTACCAAAGGTTCCCATTTTGGTTCGACTATAGATGCTTCCTGATTATTAATTTTTTACATTAAAAATTATTAAGATATTAATCTAATCTAAATCAATTTTAAGATTAACCTATAATACATCAGTCGTACATAATATATCTTTTAAAACTTATTACCGAATGAGTAATTGCACTTTTTATTAAAAGAAAATTACTTCACTTGAGAATATAAATCCACGTAATCATTTTGTTTTATGAAAAATTTTGAGACCTTATTCGCACAAGCCCCGTCTTCTTTACATCTTAAAATTCAGTCACATGTCCTCACAAATCGTCAGCGTTACTTCATCTCGTCATGTAGCACAATAAATGCAATCGCAAATCGCATCTTCTGCCTTCCACCAGTTATGTCGGGAAGTGAGGTATAACCTCACTTAATTCCATGTGCCATTTTCCTCGCGCCGTCACCAAACACGGCAACAAATTGTCCTAAAACGATCAGCAATATCTTGCCGGAGAAATCTTGCTCAGATCTTTATGACAATATATTACCCCTCCTTACACTTGCTAGTGTAAAGATGACCGCTAATTGTTGAAAGATATTGCGGAAACGTATTGCTAATGTAAGGCCCGCATTATATCGGAAAATGTATCTCTATCTTCTTGTGAATCTCGTAACGCCATTTCGTGAATGACGTGCAAATTACTGTTTTGCCTCCAAACTAGAGGCGGATCGAAAAAGTATTTGGGGGGTGGGGGTGGATGGGGGATTTTTTCTCGGAACCCGCTGACAAATGTTCGAAAAGTAGTAAAAAACGTATTAGGTCGATAAGTAATAATTAGTGATTCAACAACAGTTTATGTTTTCTCGATTCATCTGTAATACATACGAAATACGCGTTTTATTGGAAATTATGTCCTATGAATTCATTATCCATTTCGTGAATGAAGTATGCAAAATTGTCTCCCGCTGCCGAACTAGCAGCTGATTCAGAATGTTTTTCCAGAACAAAGGGGGAATTTTTTCTTCTCGTCCATTAGGTTTCTGAAGTAGTAAAAAACTTAAAATTAATTAGGTCAAAATAAAATTCGTGATGCTCTATAAACTCATACTTTCTCGATTTTTCTGTAATGGATATGGAATATGAATATTATATATTGAAAATTGTATCGTACGAGCTCTTCAGTCTTCTCGTGAATGAAGTACGTAAATTTTTCTCCCTCCCTCAAATTAGGGGTGGGCCCAGAAAGTCTATCGGAAGGTGGGGGAGGGGGGTCTTCGGAAATTATTTTTGAAGTAGTAAATGTATTTATAATGCCGCCAACAGCACAACACAATAAAAACAATATTCTATTGATTTACTCAAAATTGTGACGAATTAACCGGATTTTCGTACAAAATACAAAGCCAAATCACCATACTAAATGGTGCCAGACAGCACTGATCTCCCCTACTTTATTTTCGGCTGATACATTAATTGCCAATTAATTACGACAAACTTAAACTTTTACTCTGCGCATAAAATTTTTCATTACATGTATGATACAGTTAGAAGTGTATTTTAGTAACAAATGTGACTACCTTTTGCTGCTATGAGCTTCTGTCCACATCGTGGTAGAGCAAATATTTTGTAGTTAATTGTTTTCGTCTATTTGCCTTTTCTCTTTGGAGACAATGAGATAGTATCATTCTACGTTCTAATAAGTCTTGAAACACTAGATATTCCCACATCAACAACGAAAGCAATATCTCGTGTAGTAATAGATATGTGATAATATGCAACTGTTTTTGCAGGACAAAAAGTTTTTTTTGTCAAGAATACAGAAATAACACTCGTCCTCTGGCAACCGTTGCAACCTCACTGAACTGAATGGGATCTACAATTGTTGTTCATAGTCTAAGAAGTAATAGGCCGTCAAACGTTCGACAATTGGGCGGATAAAATTGTTTAGAGTTAGCTAACTTCAATTCTGTGTAAAATATGAGCTTGTCCCAATTACGTTCCACCCTTCTGTACTTAATATTGAATAAGTCTTGTTTCTTTTGGGTTCATTAAAAAATATCAGTCGTAGGTGCTAACGCCTTTCTTTAATATCACCCACGTGTAAGATTAAGATACATCCGCCTCATTAGCAAGTATGTTACACTCCAAACACGTTGCTGACAACAACACTTTAACAGCAGATAAGTCGTAAAATTCTCCGCATGTCAAACAACAAAAAGTTATTGTAGAATTCAAAACACGTAATAGATCTTAACATTGCACCCAACAATCTATACATTGCCAATCTGTACGTTAGAACAGGTAAGATAATAATAATCAGCGAATTCTGACTACGTACGAAATAAGTAGAAACTAGAATCGCAAATTAAAGCACCGTTAAATAATAGGAAATAAGTAGAAACCAGAATCGCGAATTAAATCACAGTTAAATAATAGGAAAGAAGTAGAAACTAGAATCGTAAATTAATAGCTAAATAATAGGAAATAAGTAGAAACAAGAATCTTAAATTAAAGCACAGTTAAATAATACGAAATAAATAGAAACTAGAATCGCACAGTTAAGGTGAATTACATCAACAAACTAATCCTTCGGAAAACGAAACACGGTATTATATTAAGTAGAATTTGCAATTGTATGCGTTACGTCTTCACTGGGCGAATCAACAGATTCTTCACATATTGGAACTTCGTTACAGTGGCTGCTGGTGCACCAAAAACTGGAGGCAAGAGCTACATCAAATGACGGAAATGAAATTTGCAAACTTAAGATACAATAAATCGTAAGTAATTCATTTAAATTAATTAAAACCAAATTAAACAAAAGTATATATTCAAACATTACTTACGTAATTTTACACGTAGTGTCCGTGTCAGGTATTGTGACGTCATGGCAACTCACAGCGAACACAGACACGACTGTTCATATGTACAATTATTTATTTAGAAGTAAAACAAAAATGTATAGTTGAATTATCTACACTTTATTCCTTAGCTCTGATAGACCACCTATTCGCTGATAGCGGGAGCGATCCAAATCCGTTTGACTCGGACGCAAAGTCCTTACAGGCGCATCAAACATGACTTGCCTTGATCGCAGGAGTGTTCCTAACAGATTGATGATCAGTGCAAGTCGCGGATATTAACCACTCGTCACATCGGAGCACGCACACAGCATCACTTAGCAAACGACCACCGTGTTTACCCCTCTGTGAGGATTGAACTCACTACCCCCGGTTTACAAACCCAGTGCTCTGCCTCTGAGCTAAGAAGGCTGATGTCGGCCCGGGTGTTGCATTCGTTGATACATTTTTTTTGTTTTTTCGATTTTAAATAAAGACATTGCCTTCTGTGAGGATTGAAATCACGACCGCCGGTTTACAAGACCAGTGCTCTGCAAATGAGCTAAGAAGGCTGGGGGAGTCACGAGTGTTGCATTCATTGATGATTTTTTGTTTTTTACGATTTTGAAAGAAGACCTTGCCTTCTGTAAGGATTAAACTCTTGACCCTTGGTTTACAAGATTGGTGCTCTGCCACTGTGCTAAGAACGCTGGTGTAGTCACGAGTGTTGCATTCATTGATCCTTTTTTTGTTTTTTTTACGATTTTAAATAAAGACCTTGCCTTCTGTGAGGATTGAACTCACGACCCCTGGTTTACAAGACCAGCGCTCCGCCACAGAGCTAAGAAGGCTGGTGTAGTCACAGTGTTGCATTCATTGATCCTTTTTTTGGTTTTTTACGATTTTAAAAAAAGACCTTGCTTCTTGTGAGGATTGAACTCACGACACCTGGTTTACAAGACCAGTGCTCTGCCACTGAGCTAAGAAGGCTAGTGTAGTCACGAGTGTTGCATTTATTGATGCTTTTTTGTTATTACGATTTTAAATGAAGACCTTGCCTTCTGTGATGATTTAAACGCTTGACCCTTGGTTTACAAGATTGGTACTCCGCCACTGAGCTAAGAACGCTGGTGAAATTCCAGGTGTTGCATTCGTTGATGCTTTTATTTGTTATTACAGTGGTAAAATAAAGACTTTGCCTTCTGTGAGGATTGAACTCAGGACCCCCGGTTTACGAGACCAGTACTCTGCCATTGAGCTAAGAAGGCTGGTGTAGTCACGAGTGTTGCATTCATTGATGCTTTTTTTGTTTTTTACGATTTTAAATACAGAACTTGCCTTCTGTGAGGATTAAACTCACGACCTTTGGTTTACAAGATCGGTGTTCTGCTACTGAGCAAAGAAGGCTGGTGTAGTCACGCGTGTGTCATTCGTTGATGCTTTTATTTGTTATTACATTGGTAAAATAAAGACCTTGCCTTCTGTGAGGATTTAACTCACGACCTCTGGTTTACAAGACCAGTGCTCTGCCACTGAGCTAAGAAGGCTGGTGTAGTCACGAGTTCATTGATACTTTTTTTAGTTTTTTACGATTTTAAATAAAGACCTTGCCTTCTGTGAGGATTGAACTCACGACCCCTGGTTTACAAGACCAGTACTCTGCCACTGAGCTAAGAAGGCTGGTGTAGGCATGAGTGTTGCATTCATTGATGCTTTTTTTGTTTTTTTACGATTATAAATAAAGACCTCGCCTTCTGTAAGGATTAAACTCTCGACCCTTGGTTTACAAGACCGGTGCTCTGCCACTGAGCTAAGAACGCTGGTGAAATTCCTGGTGTTGCATTCGTTGGTGCTTTTTTTGTTATTACGATGGTAAAGCGAAGACATTGCCTTCTGTGAGGATTGAAGTCGCGACCTCTGGTTTACAAGACCAGTGCTCTGCCACTGACCTATGAAGGCTGGCGTAATAACGGGTGTAGCATTCATTGATACTGTTTTTGTTTTTTACGATTTTAAATAAAGATCTCGCCTTCTGTGAGGATTGAACTCACGACCCCTGGTTTACAAGACCAGTGCTCTGCCACAGCTACGAAGGCTGATTTAGGCGCGGATGTTGCATTCGTTGATGCTTTTAACTGTTAATGCGATGGTAAAATAAACACCTTGCCTTCTGTAAGGTTTGAACTCAAGACCGCTGGTTAAACGAGACCAGTGCTCACTGAGCTAATAAGGCTGGCGTTGCAGCGGGTTTTGCATTCGTTGATGCGTTTAATTGTTAATGCGATGGAAAAAGAAAGTTCTTGCCTTCTGTAAGAATTGAACTCACGATCTTTGGTTTACGAGACTAGTGCTCTGCCATTGAGCTAAGAAGGCTTTTGTGATCACGGTAGATGCATTCGTTGATGCTTTTCATTGTTATTACGATGGTAAAATAAATATCTTGCCTTCTGTGAGGATTGAACTCACGACCTCTGGTTTACGACACCAGTGCTCTACCACTGAGCTAAGAAAGGTTGTGTGAGCTTGTGTGAGTGCTGTATTCGTTGATACGTTTTTTGGTTATTACGATGGTAAAATAAAGACATTGCCTTCTTTGAGGATTGATCTTACGACCCCTTGTTTACAAGGTCAGTGCTCTGCCACTGAGCTAAGAAGGCTGGTGTACCCGCGGGTTTCGAATTCATTGATACTTTTATTTGTTAAATAAGGCAAAATTAGAAACCTTTTAATGAAAATACATAATCGCCTTCAGAACACAAATCTCTCTGTTGGTGGAGTTTTAAAATCTAAGAATTAGGCGACGTAAGTATGGAAGTACTAAGCGTCTCAGAGGAATAAAATATAGTTGAAGACCGAGAAGACTATTTAATATCGCAACATTGCTTCAGCTGTCAGGCTTGTTCCTCACAGATGTCTGACGATGAACAACGTGAGTACCGAGAAGGTCGACATTAATGACCCAAAGTTCGGTGGATTGTCATAGAAATAATCAGTCAAACCAAACAGATCTAGTTTGTGTATTAAACTTGTGAAAACAGGCAGTATTGTTGGCGTCGCTATTGAAGGGTTGGGACCATCTTCAGAAGGCAACTACAATTACTTTTTATATACATAGTACGGCGTTGTTCTGCAGCTGTTGCCGTTTCTCCACACTCAGTCCCCAGGCCTCTGTATTTGTCCTTAGATCATCTTGCATTTCTCTTGCCGTGATAGCCTCTTGCACTCGCTGCTGCCATGCAATTCAGGGTCTTCCTCTCTTGTGTCTTTCTGTCGACACCCTTTGCAGGACTCGTATTGGCCATCTTTCATCTGTCATTCGCATAACATGACAGTACCTGATGATTTGTTTTTTCTTTATTTCATCAATGATATATTTCTTTTATCAATTTTCTTTTTTATGTCGTCGTTCCTAATTCTGTCACGTCTGCTGTAACAGCAACTTCTACATCAGAAGTCCATTTCAAGGGCCAGCAGCTTCCTTTTTGTTCTTTTATCAATCCCCCAAACTTCTGAACCGTATGTTGTTACACTTTTAACTAGTGAGGAGAAAGACATATTTTCGAAGTGTTAGTGATGGTTTTGTTCAATAAGACAGAGTTTATACTTCGTGTCACGTTTCTACCAAGCTTATTAGTCTCTCAATTTCTTCTTGGATATTTCCCTTATTGTTAAAAATTACACCAAAGTATTTATATTGGTTTACTCCTTACTGTTTTCCACCATTTTTCAGAAGACTTATCCCCACTTGTTTATTATTATAATTTCTTTCTAATTTTAGCTCTGAGGATGATCTCTACCAAATAAATCAAATCATCAGCCAAATAAATAGTTGATACCAGACAAGATCAATGATTTATCATACTTCAATAATATAAGGTATCTACCTCATCAGTGATCTAATTAATAATTACAATTACCGTGTATAGTCGCGAACAAAATCTCCGATACCTGTTCTCAGAAGAAAGCGATATAATGTTCAATTCAATTCAATATAATGTATTGTACTGTGTTGATTCATTACTGAGTGCTTTGTGATACCATCGTGATTCTAAGAAATTAATGTAATTTATATATTCCTCTAAACTCAGTTTAAAGACCGGGATTATTCATATCGGAAATGAGAAACAAGCTATTTCTTTTGCATATGCAGCCCATATGAAAGAGATGTGTGATAACATGGAACTCTTCTTATCTAATATATAATACTAGCAGTATCATGACATCGTGCCAAGTTTGTATAGCGTTGAAAAAGGTGCATGGATGTCGAGATTTATCTTCTGAACGAAATTTCTTCTTCAGAATTAGATTTTTATATGAGACCGTTCAATTTTTTTTTCAAAATGTATGGATACGTTTTCGGAGAATTGTACTTGAATTAAACACAATTTTAAAAAGAAGATTTCTCAGAAACGGTTCGCAATTTTTTTAATCGGATCGTAAAAATCACCCTAAAAAAATGGCATAAGTCCTCTTTGCACGGAACTCTCTGAATTACCGAATATTTCAAAAGTTAAAAGTATTCCAGAAAGTTTTTGAAACGCCATTAGTTCACTTACACATATGCTGAGAATGGTTGAATTTTGGATCTGTTTTATTAGACATGTCACACTTTGGATTAATTTTATTCGACCATTGGACATTAGCACATGAAATAGGTCACATTCTTTTGAATTTGTGACACTTTTCAGCCCCGCACTCGGCTCGGGACAGGATATACGACGCGACTTCCCCAGCGGAATTTTCCATCGTTCTTTTCCTTCGTGTACGAGGAAGCCATGATGAGGCCGTTCCAGATATTTGACGCCAACCGTCGGGGCCAATCATCCGGCGAGAATGTGTTTTCCATTTTCCACCGGATGCTGTTCTTGATTATGCAGACGGGAGCCACGATGTATTGTCCCAGTCAGCTTGACTTCCGCCAGCGGGATCGCCTTCGCGCCGCCACCACCACCACCCCTGTTCCAAAATCCACTATCAGAGAAGCGATCTAATAGTTACACTTACACAAAATAGGGCAAACAAGGGACGTGATAGAAATTTTTAAATCGACGCAGCAGCGTTTCAATACCATCTTCTTACTTGAAGTATATAAACTTGAAATACAAATTCTTGGAATAAGTGTAATCACGTGCATTTTTAATTACATCTCAACTGTCTCGATCGTTAAGTCTTTAACGGCGGATTGTTCAGTCTTTAACGAACAACTGTCGCCGCCTCTATTAGAGAATCCACTATCAGAAAAGCAATCTAATAGTTATATTTAAACCAATAGCGCAAATAACGCTTGATAGAAATTTATAAATCGACGCAATAGCCTTTCAATAGTTTTCGAAATACCATCTTCTTACATGAACTATATAAACTTGAAATACCATTTCTTGAAATAAGTGTACCCATGTGCATTTTTTAATGACTTCTTAACCCTTTCGATCGTTAAATCTTTAACGACGGATTGTTGAGTCTTTAACGGACGCCGTCTGTTAAGAGTGGTTTTTGGTTCTTCCGTTTAAGCCGATATTACATACACTGTAAGTACGTCGGTTATTATTAGGGAGCAGATTTTGATGACTTAAAGCATCACCAAAAACGATCAATAAAGTTCTCTTTAAGTGTTTTTAAAATGCACTAAAAACAAAGAATTAGATATAAAAAAGTGGATCAAAATCAGTTCTGATGAACAATTGAAGCTGTTTGATATGGAACTAATGTAATCGAGTCTTCTTCCTTTCGTTCAAGTGAACTACGCATGCAAATCTTTGGTTTGGGCTGAACCAGAAAATCTGTCTTTAGTTATCGTGAAATCAGGCAGACTACAATGGCGCTGATAGGCGTCACAGGAAGTTCAGATTACATACACTGGAGGTCGGACATTACAATTTCTCAGGGAAGAAATCGAATGAGCTACTCAGGAATTCTGTGGAGAATTTGTTTGTAAATATAATTTGAAGAAAGTATTATTAAAATGATATTAAAATCGCTGAAATTAGCGAAAAATGCTTTAAAAATGACGGAATAGGTAAACTAGTGGTGCTACAGAATATCACAGAACAGGTATTAGTTTTCTATTCCCTTTGGTTTGGACTAGCTATGCGAATTTGCCACATACTCTTGTCAACTGCCATCTATCACAGCCTTAAGTACATTTTTTGAAATTTTCTTAACTTTTCGGTTTCCGAATAGTAAAGAGGAAATATTATTTTAAGAATATTAAATAACAGTAAAACCTTGTCCTCAATGGCATCTTTCTTTAAAAAAATTGGTACAGTTTTTAAGAAAATGGTGCCTAAGCTCTACTGTATATTGGAAATTTGAAGCTCCTTTTCATAGAAAATCTTTGAGTTTTCAAAAAACTTCATTAAGAGTCATTTGAAGCACTTTTACTAAAAAATTCAATAGTGTTTACAACTTTCTGGAAATGTGCATATAAACATCGCGAGAGATCTTTCAAAAAACATTAGTGTAATTTTTTTAACAACAAAAACATAAACCGGAAGTGAACTTCACGTCATATTAAAGAGTGCAATCAGCACTATCCGTACGAAAAGTTTGAAGGAACATTTTTTGACAAAATGGCGTTTGAACGTTTCTGAAAACGCGGAATTTTGAGCTATTTTTCACAGAAACGATTGAGTTTTTGAGAAACTTTATCTGATGCCCTCTTCCTGATACAATATATACTTGGAGATCTTCTTTGGTGCAAAATTGGAGACTTTTCAGTGTTAGTTAAGAACAGATTGTGATGTTTTTTGAAAAATTCTATTGTAATGTTCTTCACAGTAGTCATCTCGAACTTCTCAGAAACTTAGGGTAGCATATAATAACAGAGAAGCCAGGAACAACATTGCCAGGAAGTTGCGAAACACTTCTTTAGGGCATGTAGAGTGTCGATGTAAGAATTTGAATTGATGCCTTTGGTCTTATGTGGACGGTGCTGGCTTTGGATTTATGTGGATGTTCATCAACTCAAAATGACACCATCGATGTTCCAAAAGACAGTGATCAGCATGACAAGACTCTGTGCTGTGGTAGCAGAGGTGCCTTACCAGTGTTGCCAGATGTGTTTAGAGAGATTCCGCCATGTTCGTTTCAGTTTCCGCCGAAATCGCTGAATTGGTTGTTTTAATTTCCGGCCTAAATCCGCTAACATAAATAATAAATTATATAAAACGCCTTCCATATTAAATGTCTGTATTATTTAATTATATTAAAAACAAAATTGATTTCCGAATATAGGTGGCTTCTTAGTTGAACGGTAATTACATTTTAGATAGCTAAGAATGCATACTTGGGGTGAAAATATGCAAAATAATTAACAATTGATTTCAGTAGTATATAATTATTGTTTATCTATATTATTTATTTTCTTGCTGTCATCAGGAGTTAGAATATTTCAATATCATTGTCAGCAACCGTATTAATAGAGGTTAACGAAAACGGATGGCTTTACTAATTTCTAACTGGACTCCTACTAACTTTATTATCCGCCTCGTTATTCCGCTGTCCGCGAATTTTTTTTTTTTTTTTTTTTCCAGCCGTACGAGTTCAAAATCCGCTGAAAACGGCGGGAATTCCGCCGATATGGCAACACTGTGCCTTACACTGCAAATAAGCGTTTGTGGATGTTCAGAGCAGTTTTCTTTTCCACATCGAGGTACACATTCACAGCATGTTATTTGTGACGCACGGTGTATACAGCCTCCATTTTAACAGTTCATTAAGGTACTGCCATCTGTAAGAGAGACTTCAGACTTCATCCATTGACACTGGAAATACGAAACTTTGAAGGGTCAACAACAACACCTAATTGCCATTATTAGATGAAGGGGAAAATGTGATGCATTTCTTTCAGACCGACCATTATCAACAGCTCATGCGATTTCTCTGTAGAAAGCGACACCTTTGACATTTTTCATCCTTGCATAATATTTTGAAAGAATTCTAGGAAGAAAAAGTATTTTTGAAGGTTTCAGTACACCAACTTCAGTGAGTGTTTAAACGCAGTGAATTAATGCTCTGTCTTTCCGGCATAACATTAACGACGACATAAATCGTAATAACTTGATTCAACAGAATGACGATCACTCATTCTAATATTGTAATGAAACAATATATTATTTTTAAGATGAATTTTCTTCACTAAATTTTCGTACATGAGATTGAAGGTGTCAGGAAACATATTTGTTTAAAATTTATTTTTAATTTAAACATGCATTGAAATAGCTTTTAAACAAATTTATCATCAATAATAGTTTAAAAACTGCGTGGTGTATTATGGGAAAAAGTGCGTAAAAACTACACCCACTGCAGGAGATCCGCCTAGTTAGCATTAAAATATGAAAGTGACATTTCTAACAATCTTTTCAAAATATGACTTTATACTACACTTTGTGCCTCAAATAATTTATTCGTGATTATTACTGTAATATTTACAAAAATTGATAATAAGCATTTCCATGTTATTCCCGTGGAAATACATCACTTCTTGTATTATTCGCCAAATATAGAGAAGTCGACATTTTTCTTACAATTTTATTATGAATTACCGCCAAATTTTGACCAGTTAGCGCTAAAATGGAAATCAAGATGGCTTACCGATTAAGCTCGCGTGCCAAACTTGCATTTCAGATACTATGACAAAAACCAAAATATTGCTTAATGAAGAACAAAGCCCGTCGTAGATCAATAACCTCTGAGTCAGGCAATTGAAACGCAGTTTATGCTTGCCAACTGCTTTGAATATCCAATAGAATTCATACGTCACTGCTACAATACATACAGCGCACTGGTTGAAATTCGGCTTATCAGGCTCTCTGTCGTATTATTTGAACTGATACCGATATCCCACTTCAGAACGTATTAATTCACTTCCGATGTCAACTACGGAGAAGTAACGGTGAAATCTCGGTGGTTTCAATAATGGAAAAATCAGGACGTATTAAAATTGCAAACGAAGAATGGATCGAAATTTGATATACGGTAGAGTCTTGATAATAAGAGGGTCCGTTAAGTCTGAGCGATGTGTCCGTAGTTGTTCTTTTGCTGATTAAGATCACTATTCTTTTTCTGGTAGAGGTGACAGGCAAGCGGACATTTGCTTGTTAGTTGATATTTTATTTATACTTAAGTATTACAAGTACTTTATTAAGAAGGTGACTAGTGTGATATTTGCTTCCTTACTAACTGCTTTGACAATATATAACTCGTTTGTATGACAAGTTCCTCAAATAAGCGTAACATAAATGATTTATATATATATATATATATATATATATATATATATATATATATATATATATATACACGATATGTGCGTAAATCATTAACAAAACGTAAAATCAGTTATTAAAAGGTCAAGAGGTTCATTATCGTTTCATTAAATAAGATAGACTATTAAAGGTCAAACTAATTCAATATAGTTATAGACAATGCACCAGCTGAAGTGATACAGTCATCAAATTATGTCAAAGCATTGCCTATGACTAGGACGTACCAGTGTTCGTGTTTAAGCATTTGCAAGATTCTTGACATTACATACAAAGCTACATCTCATTTAGCGGAAGTCTGAAAAATATCTGGCTACTATGCTAGGTAGCTTTCCGCGATTTCTTCCATAAATACTAGGCGCACGCTGATCGACCTACTTGCTTTCTATTTCTGTAGCCATAATTCACATACACTTACATGCACAACACTGCCATTCACAGCAGGAGACACGAGAGCTTAAAGCGTGACCCGAATAGAGCGATGACTATTGGTGGGAGATACTTAGTCGGGAAAAAGCACAGAAGACAAAATCCACGTAAGCGCAGGAAATTCATTATTCATTGGTGGAAATATACCCCACTCTCATAACAAAAACACGCAATACACGTAAAGAGTTAATGGCAAAACCAGGAGACATGCTCCAAAATAGCTAGAAATTTCAACAATCCTCCACATGAAAAATTAAAGACAGATCAGAAAGAAACCAAATTTTTGATAGTTACATAAATACGGCTGTCTCATACGGCACTATCTCCATCAGTATTTCCGTCTAAAATTTAGGAAAACATATGCTGGTTTTACTAAAATTCATTTTTGCTTAATAAGTTAATGAAATACAGACAAAATTAGACGAGCATGCAGAAAAACCACTATTTCCAACGTTTTAAGATGACTGACAGAAAAAATGTAAAATTTAAATCATGAGTTCAATCCTCACAGAACGCAGAATGTACTTTTTTACCACCATCACTATTTTAAACAAAAAACAAATGACGAACAAAGACCTCAAGATCAAACAACCCGCCTCTCACCTCAGTGACAGAGAACACTCGGGACAAATGCAACCCGCCTCTTTAGCTCAGTGGCAGAGCACTGGTCTTGTAAACCAGGGGTCGTGAGTTGAATCATCATTAGGAGGCATACTATTACTTTCAGAACCGCTTTAATACATCTTTATACGAGCGAGAGCTCTCGAAATCGTGGCAGCCCGCCTCTTTAGCTCAGTGGCAGAGCACTGGTTTTGTAAACCAGGGGTCGTGAGTTTAATCCTCACAGGAGGCATACGTATAATTTCAGAACAGCTTTATAACATCTTTCTACGAGAGAGAGCACTAGAGACCAAGGCAACCCGCCTCATTAGCTCAGTGGCAGGGCACTGGTCTCGTAAACCAGGGGTCGTGAGTTCAATCCTCACAGGAGGCATGCGTTTACTTTCCGAACCGCTTTAATACATCTTTATACGAGCGAGAGCTCTCGAAGCCAGAACAGCCCGCCTCTTTAGCTCTGTTGCAGAGCACTGGTCTTGTAAACCAGGGGTCGTGAGTTCAATCCGCACAGGAGGCATACGTTTACTTTCCGAACCGCTATAATACATCTTTATACGAGAGAGAGCTCTCGAAATCACGGCAACCTGCCTCTTTATCTCAATGGCAGAGCACTATTCTTGTAAACCAGGAATCGTGAGTTCAGTCCACACAGGAGGCATACGTTTACTTTCAGAACCGCTTAAATACTTCTTAATACGAGAGAGAGCTCTCGAAACCAAGGCAGCCCGCCTCTTTAGCTCAGTGGCAGAGCACTGGTCTCGTAAACCAGGGGTCTTGAGTTCAATCCTCACAGGAGGCATACGTTTACTTTCAGAACCGCGTTAATACATCTTTATACGAAAGAGAGCTCTTATCATGGCAACCTGCCACTTTAGCTCAGTGGAAGAGCACTGGTCTTGTAAACCAGGGGTCGTGAGTTCAATCCGCACACGAGGCATACGTTTACTTTCCGAACCGCTTTAGTACATCATTATACGAGATAGAGCTCTCGAAATAGCGGCAACCTGCCTCTTTATCTCAGTGGCAGAGCACTGTTCTTGTAAACCAGGGGTCGTGAGTTCAGTCCTCACAGGAGGCATACGTTTACTTTCAGAACCGCTTAAATACTTCCTAATACGAGACAGAGCTCTCGAAACCAAGGCAGCCCGCCTCTTTAGCTCAGTGGCAGGGCACTGGTCTTGTAAACCAGTGGTCGTGAGTTCAATCCTCACACGAGGCATACGTTTACTTTCAGAACAGCTTTATAACATTTTTCTACGAGAGAGAGCACTAGAGACCAAGGCAACCCGCCTCTTTAGTTCAGTGTCAGAGCACAGGTCTCGTAAACCAGGGGTCGTGAGGTCATTCTCCACAGAAGGCATACGTTAACATTCAGAACTGCTTTAATACATCTTTATACGAGAGAGAGCTCTCGAAATCACAGCAACCCGCTTCTTTAGCTCAGTGGCTGAGCACTGGTCTTGTAAACCAGGGCTCGTGAGATCAATCCTCACAGGAGGCATACATATACTTTCAGAACAGCTTTATAACATCTTTCTACGAGAGAGAGCACTAGAGACCAAGGCAACCCGCCTCTTTAGCTCAGTGGCACAGCAGTGGTCTCGTAAACCAGGGGTCGTGAGTTCAATCCTCACAGGAGGCATACGTTTACTTTCCGAACCGCTTTAATACATCTTTATTCGAGAGAGAGCTCTCGAAATCACGGCAACCCGCCTCTTTAGCTCAGTGGCAGAGCACTGGTCTTGTAAACAAGGGGGTCGTGAGTTCAATCCTCAGAGGAGCCATGCGTTTACTTTCAGAATCGCATTAATACACCTTTATACAAGAGAGAGCTCTCGAAATAATGGCAAACTTCCTGTTTAGCTAAGTGGCAGAGCACTGGTCTTGTAAACCAGGGGTCGTGAGTTCAGTCCTCACAGGAAACATACGTTTACTTTCAGGACCGCTTTATAACATCTTTCTACGAGAGATAGCACTAGAGACCAAGGCAACCTCCTCTTTAGCTCAGTGGCAGAGCACTGGTCTGGTAAACCAGGGCTCGTGAGTTCAATCCTCACAGGAGGCATACTTATACTTTCAGAACAGCTTTATTACATCTTTCTACGAGAGAGAGCACTAGAGACCATTGCAACTTGCGTTCTCAGCTCAGTGGCAGAGCACTGGTCTCGTAAACCAGGGGTCGTGAGTTCAGTCCTCACAGGAGGCATACGTTTACTTTCAGGACCGCTTTATAACATCTTTCTACGAGAGATAGCACTAGAGACCAAGGCAACCCTCCTCTTTAGCTCAGTAGCAGAGCACTCGTCTTGTAAGCCAGGGCTTGTAAGTTCAATCCTCGCAGGAGGCATACGTTTACTTTCCGAACCACTTGAATACATCTTTATACGAGAGAGAGCTCTCGAAATAATGGCAACCTTCCTGTTTAGCTCAGTGGCAGAAGGCTGGTCTTGTAAACCAGGGGTCGTGAGTTCAGTTCTCACAGGAGGCATACGTTTACTTTCAGGACCTCTTAAATACTTCTTAATACGAGAGTGAGCTCTCGTAACCAAGGAAACCCGCCTCTTTAGCTAAGTGGCAGAGCGCTGGTCTTGTAAACCGGGGGTCGTGAGTTCAATCCTCACTAGGAGGCATACTATTACTTTCAGAACCGC
>BOPP01000308.1:621183-718311 GCA_017312745.1 Gryllus bimaculatus | reverse complement strand
GGCGTTAAAATGTAAACATATGCCTCCTGTGAGGATTGACTCACGACCGCTGGTTTACAAGACCAGTGCTCTGCCATGAGCTAAAAGAGGGGGTGTGTTCGATTAGGAAGTGCTCTCTTTTGTATATAAGACTGTATTAAAGCGGTCTAATGTAAACTTCGGCCTCCTATGAGGATTGACTGACGACGCCTGGTTTACGAGACCATGCCTCCTGCACTGAGCTAAAGAGGCCGGGACGTTTGACCTGGGAGTCGCTCTCCTTGGTAATACAGATGTATTAAAACGGTTGTAAATGTAAACATATGCTCCTATGAGGCATTGAACTCACGAACCCTGGTTTTACGAGACTCAGTGCTCTGCCACTGCGCTAAAAAGGCGGTATGTTTGACCTGGAGTGCTCTCCTTGGTATACAGATGTATTAAAGCGGTTCTGAATGTAAACAATGCTTCCTATGAAGGATTGAACTCACGACCCTGGTTTACGAGACGCAGTGCTCAGCCCACTGAGCTAAAGCAGGCGGGAATGTAATGGATTTCGTGCTGCTCTCTTGGTAATAAAGATGTACTAAGCGGTTTTGAATGTAAACATATGCCTCCTATGGGGATTGAATTCACGACCCCTGTTTTAACAAGACGCAGTTGCTCTGCCACTGAAGCTAAAGAGGCGTGTGGTTTGTTCCCAAGTTGCTCTCTTCGGTATAAGATGTATTAAAGTGGTTCTGAAATGTAAATCAATATGCCCTCCCTGTAAGTATTTGTCCCACGACCGCTGGTTTACAAGACCAGTGCTCCTGCCACTGAGCTAAAGAAGCGGGTTGTTTTCGATCAGGAGTGCTCTCTTTGGTAGAGATTGTATTAAAGCTTGTTTCTAAATGTAAACATATTGCCTATTTGAGGCTTGCTTTAATACATCTTTACACCAGAGAGAGCTTTCGAAATCACGGCAACCTGCCATTTTAGCTCAGTGGCAGAGCACTGGTCTTTTAAACCAGGGCTTGTGAGTTCAATTCTCACAGGAGGCATACGTTTACTTTCAAAACCGCTTTAATACATTTTTATACGAGCGAGAGCTCTCGAAGCATGGCAGCCCGCCTCTTTAGTTCAGTGGCAGTGCACTGGTCTTGTAAACCAGGGGTCGTGAGTTCAATCCTCACAGGAGGCATGCGTATTCTTTCAGAACAGCTTTATAACATCTTTCTACGAGAGATAGTAGTAGCGACCAAAGCAACCTTCCTCTTTAGCTCAGTGGCAGAGCACTGGTCTCGTAAACCAGGGGTCGTGAGTTCGGTACTCACAGGAGGCATACGTTTACTTACAGAACCGCTTTAATACATCTTTATACGAGAGAGAGCTCTTGAAATCACGGCAACCTGCCTGTTTAGCTCAGTGGCCGAGCACTGGTCTTGTAAACCAGGGCTCGTGAGTTCAATCCTCACAGGAGGCATACGTATATTTTCAGAACATCTTTATAACATCTTTCTTTAAGAGAGAGCACTAGAGACCAAGGCAACCCGCCTCTTTAGCTCAGTAGCAGAGCACTGGTCTCCTAAACCAGGGGTCGTGAGTTAAATCCTCACAGGAGGCATACGTTTGCTTTCAGAACCGCTTTAATACATCTTAATGCGTGCGAGATCTCTCGAAACCAAGCCGTCCAGCCTCTTTAGCTCAGTGGCGGAGCACTGGTCTTGTAAACCAGGGGTCGTGAGTTCAATCCTCACAGGAGACATACGTTTACTTTCAGAACCGCTTTAATACATCTTTACACGAGTGAGAGCTCTCGAAATCACGGCAACCTTCCTCTTTAGCCCAGTGGCAGAGCACTGGTCTTGTAAACCAGGGCTTGTGAGTTCAATTCTAACAGGAGGCATACGTTTACTTTCCGAACCGCTATAATACATCTTTATACCAGAGAGAGTCTCGAAATCAAGGCAACCTGCATCATTAGCTCAGTGGCAGAGCACTGGTCTTGTAAACCAGGGCTCGTGAGTTGAATCCTAACAGGAGGCATACGTTTTTTCCGAACCGCTTTAATACATCTTTATACGAGAGAGAGCTCTCGAAATCACGGCCACCTGCGTCTTTATCTCAGAGGCAGAGCACTGTTCTTGTAAAGCAGGGGTCGTGAGTTCAGTCCTTACAGGAGGCATACGTTTACTTTCAGAACTGCTTTAATACTTCTTAATACGAGAGAGAGCTCTCGTAACTTAAGACACCTTCCTCTTTAGCTCAGTGGCAGAGCACTGATTTTGTAAACCAGAGGTCGTGAGTTCAATCCTCACAGGAAGCATACGTTTACTTTCAGATCCGCTTTAATACATCCTTATACCAGAGAGAGCTCTCGAAACCATTGCAGCCTGCCTCTTTAGCTCAGTGGCAGAGCACTGTTCTTGTAAACCAGGGGTCGTGAGTTCAATCCTCACAGGAGGCATGCGTATACTTTCAGAGCAGCTTTATAATATCTTTCTACGAGAGAGAGCACTAGAGACCAAGGCAACTCCCCTCTTTAGCTCAGTGGAAGAGCACTGGTCTCGTAAACCACGGGTCGTGAGTTCAATCCTCACAGGAGCCATACGTTTACTTTCAGAACCGCATTAATACACCTTTATACGAGAAAGAGCTCTCAAAACAAAAGCAACCCTCCTGTTTAGCTCAGTGGCAGAGCACTGGTCTTTTAAACCGGGGCTCGTGAATTCAATCCTCACAGGAAGCATTCGTTTACTTTCAGAACCTCTTTAATACATCTTTACACGAGAGAGAGATCTCTCGAAATAACGGCAACCCTCCTCTTTAGCTCAGTGGCAGAGCATTGGTCTTGTAAACCAGGGCTCGTGAGTTCAATGCAAACAGAAGGTATGCGTTTACTTTCTGAACCGCTTTAATACATCTTTATACCAGAGAGACCTCTCGAAGTCACGGCCACCTCTTTAGCTCAGTGGCAGAGCACTTGTCTTGTAAACCAAGGCTCGTGAGTTCAATCCTCACAGGAGGCATACGTTTACTTTCGGAGCCACTTTAATACATCTTTATACGAGAGAAAGCTCTCGAAATAATGCCAACCTGCCTCTTTAGCTCAGTGGCAGAGCACTGGTCTTGTAAACCAGGGGTCGTGAGTTCAATCCTCACAGGAGGCATGCGTATACTTTCAGAACAGCTTTATAACATCTTTCTACGAGAGATAGTAGTAGCGACCATGGCAACCCCCCTCTTTAGCTCAGTGGCAGAGCACTGGTCTCGTAAACCAGGGGTCGTGAGTTCGATACTCACAGGATGCATACGTTTACTTACAGAACCGCTTTAATACATCTTAATGCGAGCGAGATCTCTCGAAACCAAGCCGTCCAGCCTCTTTAGCTCAGTGGCGGAGCGCTGGTCTTGTAAACCAGGGGTCGTGAGTTCAATCCTCACAGGAGGCATACGTTTACTTTCCGAACCTCTATAATACATCTTTATACCAGAGAGAGCTCTCGGAATCGCGCCAACCTGCATCATTAGCTCAGTGGCAGAGCACTGGTCTTGTAAACCAGGGCTCGTGAGTTCATTCCTCACAGGAGGCATACATTTACTTTCCGAACCGCTTTAATACATCTTTATACGAGAGAGAGCTCTCGAAATCACGGCAACCTGCGTCTTTATCTCAGAGGCAGAGCACTGTTCTTGTAAACCAGGGGTCGTGAGTTCAGTCCTTACAGGAGGCATACGTTTACTTTCAGAACCGCTTAAATACTTCTTAATACGAGAGAGAGCTCTCGTAACCTAGGCCACGTGCCTCTTTAGCTCAGTGGCAGAGCACTGATTTTGTAAACCAGAGGTCGTGAGTTCAATCCTCACAGGAAGCATACGTTTACTTTCAGATCCGCTTCAATACATCTTTATACCAGAGAGAGCCCTCGAAACCACTGCAGCCTGCCTCTTTAGCTCAGTGGCAGAGTACTGTTCTTGTAAACCAGGGGTCGTGAGTTCAATCCTCACAGGAGGTATGCGTATACTTTCAGAACAGCATTATAACATCTTTCTACGAGAGATAGCACTAGAGACCAAGGCAACCCGCCTCTTTAGCTCAGTGGCAGAGCACTTGTCTTGTAAACCAAGGCTCGTGAGTTCAATCCTCACAGGAGGCTTGCGTTTATTTTCCGAACCGCTTTAATACATCTTTATACCAGAGAGAGCTTTCGAAATCACGGCAACCAGCCTTCTAAGCTCAGTGGCAGAGCACTGGTCTTGTAAACCAGGGCTTGTGAGTTCAATCCTTACAGGAGGCATACGTTTACTTTCTGAACTACTTTAATACATCTTTATACGAGAGAGAGCTCTCGAAACAATGGCAACCTGCTTCTTTAGCTCAGTGGCAGAGCACTGGTCTCGTAAACCAGGGGTCGTGAGTTCAATCCTCACAGGAGGCATACGTTTACTTTCAGAACCTTTTTAATACATCTTTGTACGAGTGAGAGCTCTCGAAACCACAGCACCCTGCCTCTTTAGCTCAGTGGTAGAGCTCTGGTCTTGCAAACCAGGAGTCGTTAGTTCAATCCTCACAGGAGTCATATTATTACTTTCAGCATTCAGCATCTAGGATGCCGCTTCTGTAGTTCAGGGGTAGGGTTTTGGTCTTTTAAAGCAGGGATTGTTAGTTCAAACCCTACAGGAGGCATGCCTTGGATTATAGAAGAGCTCTAATACAGCTTCAAAACAGTGACGGATTGCAACGAGCTTTCCATCGGTTTTGTTTGTTCTGTGATAAAGTACTAATTTCGTGTACCAGGGTCATTCTTGCATGAGGCATACTCTTATGGTTAATGTATCTCTAGTACAGCATAGCGAGAGAAGACCGCTACCGCCTTCTGATATAAAATCACTTGCCTTACAGTTCCGGGACTATTGGCTTCACTAGTTGTCGCGAATTGAATCAATACCCCATAATTTAGTGACTTCTTTAAACCAGAAAATATTCATTCGGCACTTCGTTTTTCTGTTTTAGGTCTTTCTTGATGTCTTGATGGTCAAATCGCTTTGAAGAACGCAAAGCATCTGAGAACGTTCACATAGATAAAAGTGACGTAATACTGTTTCTGTTAACCTTATACTAATTGGTAGCCTGTAACAATTTCTGGGGAAAAATCGTGATTAATAAAATAAAGAAAGCGAATGTTTTTGTCTTTTTTTTAAGGAAACGAACCAGAGGTAAATAACAATAAACATATCACATGATTTAATTCGCAAGTCAAATGACGAAATACATTGTCCTGGTGTCATTAATTGAAAATAAGTTTAAATAATTTATTACAACGGTTTAAAAATATATTTATCGTTGTGTGTATTATTGGATTTTGTTTCATTCCGTTTGTTCGAGACAAATGCTAATTGAAAATGCTTGACAAATTGCTTAAATGCAGCGTAATTTGCGACGGCACCACAAGTAACGCATACGACAGCAGTTAAGAAAGACAACGAAAGTACTTTTAACAATAAGATTATTAATCACTAGTGACCTGCTGCAACAAAACATCCAATGCGTGGAAAATGTGCCTTTGGACTGTGGCGTCTTTGCCGGGGCAAGAAATCACAGACGTGAACAGTTTGAAATTTATTGAGTATTTATTTGAAAAAAATGTTCCTGAATACTGCGTACAATAATTACAATAAACGGGATGTACGGGGTTCACAAGTGGCACGCCTTCCCTTCCGTTCCTTAGGTTTGCCATTGTTGAGCCCGGCGTCTCTTACCGCCAGCGCTGTCCATGAGCATGAAATGCACGTGGCTGATATTTTGTCACGTTCGTACAAGGCGACTGATATGACGCCACAAGACCACTAAACAAGGCGACTGATATGATGCCACAGGACCATTAAACGGGATCCGTTTTGGAACGTCACTCGTGAATACTGAATCTTCTTTTTCCCGTGGCAAGCTGTGACGTAAGCACAGATTATAAGAATCTAGGTGGTATGCGCAGTGCGAGAATTAACGGAAAAATACAGACAAAAATGCATTTTTTAATTGTGACAAAACCTTTTATTGTTTTCGTATATTTTCCGAGTTTTTGGCTTTCTGAACAAACCCATTCACAGTTGATCAAGCTGCATAGTTCTCTTAGAATTTCGAGGCACATTAAAAACTTATAATATTCAGACTAACTGGATCTTGAAGTCCATTAAATAATTAAAAATTTTTCAATATTGTTTCGATATTAACCAATGCGAACTTTTGTAAAAGTATTCTTTGAATGACTGATTAGTGCGTCCGGCGGGAACTATAATGTCATAAGTCCAGTAAGTGTAGTTCATAATTTTATGAGAGGCGCAATTTATAGTCATGATTTTTTTAGATTTTACGAGAATTGTCAGAGAATTTTTCCCGCTAGAGGGCGAAATCCGGCACCGACTTCGATCGGCCTTCGGATATTTCTCCATCCAAGAATCTCCCATCAGCGGCCCACCGGCCCAGTCAGGCCAAGCTCTAAACCCACGTGCCGGTCTCCCGGGACGTGTGGTAGTGTTGTGCATGTAAGAGAGTAGGGCGTATTTGTTGTGTGATCCTTATTTGGGTAACTTCGATTGATTGGTTAGTGGTTCCGGGCACGTCAACTACTTAAGTGATAAGTCCCGTAAGTGAAGTACATGTTATTCTGGGTGCGGTGATCTTCTCCCGCCAAATGGCGAGATCCAGCGCCGACCTAAACGTCGTCTAGCGAGTTTTCCCTAACCAGGTATCTCCCACCAGCGGGGCACCGCCCAGCCGGGTCATGCTCTAAGCTCCCGACTTGTCTCCTAGTGCATGTAGTGTAGTGTGTTGTAATAAGAGGGTGAGGAATGAGACCAAGGAAGGGAAAAATTGCGCGCGGGCCAGAAGGCCCGTTTGTTAAGTACTACTCCGGTATTAGCCTGGGATTGAATCGGAGAAACAACGAAAAGTATAAATGAGCTCCCCGGCTGACTAAGAATTCTCCGTCCGGACGGCAGCTGAATTTCGACCAAGTAAGTGTCTGGTATCAAAAAATCCTGTACACAATCGGAAACTCAAACCTCGATCTCGCAGTGGAAATCAACTTTGATGCCTTAGTATCTAAGCTACGTAATTGAAATTACCACGTGATTTGTAAAATACCGCATTGAATTGTTCTGAAGATATTTGCTTCTCCACTTTATATTATATATATATAATATCATTATTATATATATATATATATAATATATATACATATACACAGCCGACCAATTGTTCAAATGATGGCTTTCGGCGTACTCAGTACTACGTGACGGTTGAGCCTCCAAAGTGTCGTCTGCAACCTGGGGTGATAGGTGCTCCTGCGCACCTGCCTGTGGCAAGGCCGCCCAGATCGCGCTCAGCGCGTCGTCGGAACAATGGAGAATCGGCCTCGGCGCCTGCCCTCCCTCGCTCTTGGAAGCCCCTCTTGGCCCAGCCACTTGGGGCGCGCTTCTTTGTTTCGGAGATGTTATTGTTTTCAACCGACATTCATTCTTTTTTTTCTACCCCGCGGTGGAGAAAGAAAGATAGAGATAGAGAAGGAAGGGGGAGGCGGGAGATAGGAAGACGACAAATGAAAAGGAAGAGAAAGAAGGAGGAGGAGGATGTAGACGGAGACAGGTGAATGGAGGGAGAGGGTCAGGTAGGAAGACCGACTGAAAAATGAGGTAATGAAAAAGAGACAAGTACGGGGTGGGTGACAGGAAGGGAGAGGGAGTGAGTGAGAGAGAGAGAGAGACAGAGAGAGAGAGAAAGAATGAGAGAGGGTGAGAAAGGAAGAGATACGTAATTTTTTTTTACCAACGTGGAAGTCGACGCTAGATTTCACGGGCCCTCCATTTCACCCGCGACATTTGTGGGACTAATGACCGAAGTAGTTTACGCACCTGAAATCAATACTGACATTGGTTATGTTTCTTTCATTTAATTTATTTATGAAATTAACATTATTTTTTACTTCTTTATATATTGCCCTTTTTTTCAACATTTACTTACGTTTTTAGGTACATATTCTTCTTAGTCTTATTTTTTCTCGAGTCTATTTTTTCTTCAGGAATAGGTGATTTTTAAATCAGTTAATTTTGTGATCCGTTTGTTTCATCGCTGTCTTTGTCTTTTGCGTTTTTTCTCAGTTTTACCCAACCGAAATATTTTTAGGGACTTTTTATTATGCTGCAGATTCATAACTTCTTATTTTATTCATTTCAAATTCTTTTTTTTTTTTTTGGTATATGAGCAGCTCTTCGGGAAAGTGCATATACTTTTAATTTTGGCAACAATGACATTTTACTTCTTACTCTCCAAATACTAAACTTTCACATCAACGACTCAAAAAGATAACTCAACATTCCACTTTTTTATTATAACTTCAATCTATTTAAATGCATTAAATGAACATTATTTTGTAGGTATAAATATACATTTTTTGTAGTTTCTCACATTTCCAGACGGATTTCCAGTAATATCAAAAAGAAAGTACCTCGAATAGCGTAAATAACGCTAAAATTAGCGCACATATCATTAACATTGAAACCTCTGAATTTTCGAAAACTACAAGAGTTATAAAGTAATGCGAGAAAGCATGTGATATTACAGAACCTCTAGTGTTCTAGTTCGATCAACATTAAACCACGTGTATAATAAATGCGACATTCCTGTGACTATGTCGTCACCTATTATTCCCAATACCATTCATCACAACAATGGACATTAGCCGGAGCTCTTTCACGTACACGTACGATATGGCGCTCAAGACATCATTTTTGACACTTTATACTTTCACCGAATATGATTTTGAATAAATTTGAAATACAAACTTCGAACCCAGTGGAGGTTTATGAATGGCTGTGGATGCATGTGGATCAAAGTTAAAGCTAGTGGAAGCCACTAAATGCTAGTGGAAGCCACTGGAATATAGTGGAAACCACTGGAAACTAGGTGAAGCCATGGAAGCCTCTGGAAGTCATTTCCATCACGTATGATTGTACCTATATCAGCGAGTGGCTGAATTGCAGTTTTAGAAACAAGAGAAAAGTAATGGAGCGCCTGTATTGACGCAACCTGAAGAGCATAAGAGTTCTGAGAAATGCCTACCAGCGACAAATGTAAGGGGCTCAGAAATAACTCCGCAATTTTACGGTATTTCATTTTATTCATTTTAGCTATAAATGTTAAAATATGTATTTTTGTTGTAATTTGGGAATATTAAGACTCAGAGTTCAATGGTAGGCGCAATTCAGAGTTGCTAATGAGAACGTTCGTTCTATGTATAGTGTTTTTATCTAAAATATCGTATTACTACTTCTTTCCTCCCTTGTCCTTCGAATGCGTTGTCGTGGTTCCGCATATCCCAGGGCCGAGGAGATGGCAGGGAAGACTTTTCAGATTGAGATCAAACACATTCAAAATAAGGCTAATCATACCAAATTCATTAAGTGTAAATGTATTCCTATTAAGACCAATCACGTTAAATTGACAATAAACAAGGAAATATAGGAAATTATTTAATGTTAGATTTTAGGACATTTATTGGTTTAATGTCCTACTCCTTCTTCTCCTCTTCTCACTTTTCCTTCTACCCTTCTTTTCCTCTTGCAACCTCGCCTTCTTCTCCTTCTCCTCTTTCTCGTTATCTTCCTTTTCCTTCGACTTCTTTTCCTCGTCCTTTTTATCATCTTCTCCTTATTCTTCCTTTCTCCTTGTTCTACACTTCTTTCTTCTTCTGTGCTCAATTTGAATATCTAATCCAAACCGAATCTTAATGTGATTATTCTTAATTGTATTACGTAAAATTTCAAATCAATCGAATGGGACTGTAATTTGTTTTCCACAATTAATCTTTTAATTAATGGTATGTATATTTTTGAAAATAATAGTAGTTTTTAGTAATTTTGAGTTGAAGATGGGCAATATTAAAAGTATTAAAACCAAGATATTCTCATAAACACCAGTTTTTTTCTTTAAACGTCTTTTACTGATTGTAGTAATGCACGCAATTAAATTCCATTTTGTGTATTCTTTTAATTAAAAAAACACGAATATAATTTTTTAAATAATCTCATTTCATTAATACTTACATTTTTACGTATTTCATTATTTAGTATGTTTGTTGACACCGAAGCTTCAAAAAAATCTAATGTTTTCTTTTCAAAACTCCATAAGTTTTTGAGTATACGGAAACTAATATGGTGTATTTTCGAAAACATTAGAACCAAAATTTCTTTAAAATGTTTATAATTTACGCCCAAAACTCTCCGTGTTGGAAAAGATTTGAATTCTCTAGAATACGCTGAGACCAAATTTCAACATATTTGGGGACTGAAATATAAAATACAACTGAAGGTGATTTGGAAACAATAGAATCAAACAGTAAACCATCGCATTAATTAAAATCTTCTCTAAATGTTTTGTCTTATAACATATTATCAGTTGTTTCTAAATGTAACCAAAACTGTGTTTCCTTGTGTCTTTACGCTCTTAACATTTGTCAGATGGTATGCGTAGAAATCTCTTACCATTACAAGAATTTTGGTTCAACAATCTGTGTATTTCAACGAGATCACATGTATGAACATATCGGCCAATAAAGATCAAGTTCCTGAGATTCAGTGTAGTAAATAAAGTCGTTTAGAAAGAATGAAATAGTGTGGTTGTACTACTCAAGTGTAATGGTTGGAATAGTTTTGTGAAATAACGTTGTGTGACGTTTTTACTGCAAAAAACTATTGTAATGCATCTCATACCTATGTCTACATTTAAATTTCTTAAAAAATCGCGAAGGAGCAAGTAGTTAAGACATACATGAAAACAATACTAGTGGCTCACGATGAATGATTTAGCTGTATTTTGCGTTCATCGTTTTAAATCACTCTTAGTGAAAAGTTTGTGATTGGTGAAGGTATTTTCCGTGTTTTAAATGGTCGGGTGTTATTCATACAGTATCAAAATATTTGAATACCACTTGTTTTTTTTTTCTCACTAGCCAGTTATCATCCAGTAAATCTTAATAATCTAAGAAAATATTCTAAAGAACTTAACAGAATATTTTACTAAGAGAAGAAGATGATTAAAATAACCTACGAATAACATATCATAACCAATTTTGAATATTTGGTGGCAAATATTTAAAATATAAGATCATGACTACAGTTTCATTAACAAGCATTCGTTTCAACATTAACAACAAGCTTATCTAAAAAGCTACGTCACACTCCATCAACTAATTCAACCGAATTTAAATGCAATGAAATCAAAATTCAAATTTCTTATTTTAAATGTTTTCCTCGTAGGTATTAAAGGATTAAATAAAAAAGTAAAAAATTGGTACTAGCCTCATTTCCAGCAAACACTGTATTTTCCAAAATTGCAAACTTTTAACATTTAAAAATTACTAAATTGAAGATAAAGTTTTTTGTCTAACCAAATTTTGTTATAAAAAGTCATCTCTTTAAAATAAGTGATATAATTTTTTTTGAAAAAAGAGTTTGATCTCATTTTTAGCAAACTCTTCGTATTTTCGAAGAAAAAGTTTTCATTTCAAAACTATTTCAAAACGGAAGATAGATTTTTGCCCTAAAGAAAATCTCTAATGCAACTTATGCCAAAATATCGAAACTATATCCATTAATTAACTTTCGCTCAGTCTTAAATTTGAAATGAAATTTTGATATTTAAATCTATTATTAAGCCTTCACTCACTTATGCCTATTCGGTCAGGAGAAACACAGCCAAAAGCAACACTCAAAAACTTCAGGTAATACAAAACAAATTTTTAAGAAAATGTGCAAAGGATCCTTGGTTCATTCCTAATACACACATTCAAAGAGAACTTCAAATAGAGCCCCTAAACGAGTATATTAGAAAAACATTTTTTGACTTCTTGACACATTTTTGACACATTGACACATTTTTACACTTCTTCCATCTTCTCCTTGCAGTGTAAAATGTACATTGGGAAAATATTAAACAATCCCTAGAGAATATGCTCACGATACCTTCATGAAAAGAAATATTCACTATAAGAATATATGTTAAAAATAAAAATGTAACATTTTTCACTTCAATATTAAGATAATTTTTGGAATGTATGTTTAGAGAGTATCTAGATTTAAGAATTTATATAGTACAAATTTAAGTATTATGTGTAAATTGTTGAGATACGTTTTACACACACACACACACACACACATACATATGAAATCCTGTAAATTAGCTAGGATTATACAAGAGTAAGAGGTTGTATGCCCAAATGCTAAGTATTAAAAATAAAAGTGTACAAACCCCTGAAAGGCTAAACTGCCGAACAGGAAGAAAATAATTTAAAAAAAGAAAATCTGTTCTCAAAAAGCACTTTAAAAATGGCATATACAATCTTTTGAAAAAAAAAACTATTATTTTACTCGTAATTTCTGGTCGAAATTAATGCAAATTATAAAAAAAAAAATCTCAAAAGAATGTCGAAATTTCTTTAAAACTTTTTTTCCATGTATGAAACAAAGTAGGCATTAAAGAAAGTCTAAATTTCGTGTATGCATGTTGAAAATGTTGGGTTGAGACAATTGGATTTTAAAGCATCGGCCCGAGTGAAATATCTAGGCGGCTATTTGAAGTAGAGGTAAGACGCACGGCGAATTAACTCGGAGGGCCTGCGTTCGAGTCTCTGTACAGAGAATTAATTTCTTAATTCGGGCTTCTACTATTGGGGAGCATTTAAAGGTAATTTTGCTGTTCTCATAATATTACTTTTGGAAATTTCAAAAAACAGCAAAATTCCAATTTTATGAAATGTGTAATTTTTAACTGGTTCGCTTATCATTGATATTTCTCATAGAGTAACTACGCTGTTATGTGTAAAAGTACAGTACTAGTAGTGTTACAGAATGGCACAGACTTTTCCGTATTGGTTTTCTATTTCTTTTGGTCTCGGCTAGTTGTGGGGCTTGTCCCATTGCCGGCTGCGAATTAACGCCGCCCAAAGTACATTTTTTGATATTTTCTTAATGTTTCGGTTTACTAATAATGGAAAATAAATATTATTTTATGATATTAAAGAACATTAAAACCTCGATCTAAATGGCAATTTTCTTTGAAAAATATGGAGCCGTATTTCAGAACAAGGCGTTTAAGGGCTACTGTAAATTCGAAATTTTAAAGTCTTTTTTACAGAATATTTTTGAGTTTTCGAAAAACTTCATTTGAAGCTATTTGAATAACTTTAATGTATAAATACAATAGTGATTACAAATTTCAGGAAATGTGCATATTACCGACGTGAGAGATTTTTCAAAAAAATTACATTTGTGTAATTTTTGAGAAAACAAAAGAATAATAATACAAAATAAAACAAACTTTACGTCATATTACAGGGTGCAATTAGCACCATCGGGGCAAAAAGTCTGAAGAAAATATTTGCGGCCGTTTTTGAGAAAATGTCGTTTGAGCATTTCTGAAAATGAGGAATTTTGAGCAAATTTTTTTTCCTACCCTTTGGCGAAAAAATGTGAAATTGATGTTGAAAATCACGCGAAAAAGTCCTCCAGAGTGATATTGTTTCAGCCACTTATACGTGGGGCATGAATTATTATGACACATGTTATATTAGTTCTTAATACAAAACGTTTTGCAGTTAAGTAAAGCCGTACTTTTTTATACTTAGAGTGGACAAGATAATATTTATTAAATCACAGGTATTTTGATACAAAATATATTTTCTTGTACCCATTTTTTCTAAATATAACAGCAATTTATAAATCTACTAAAAATGTCGACATCTATTTCAGGAACTTATTAATTTTATTTTTCTTTCTATATATCTCTATTTTCCCATTTTTTCTCTTGCAATTTTTCTCTTTTGTAATTTGTATTATTTCTTCCTTTCAGGTGTGTTTTGGTCTGAATATTAATATTCACATGTTATAATAATATTTGTCAATTTTTAAATCATTTTGAGTGATACTAATCGATCGAATATGAGTATAACTAATAATGAAACGTCTTCTGTCTCTGACATGGATTTTTTAAAACTTTTTTATTTTATTTTTTGTCGAGTTTCCCTTGATTCTTTGATCAAACTTTGACCTGGATAATTGAAGAAGGCGTAATTTTTCTCCCCCTAACGTCTCAAGCATTGTTTAGCGTTTACGAAATTAAATAAAAATGCGACTCGGGCGTCGAAGACTACGTCTCTATTCTTTGACCACTTTTTGTAGTGTGTCGCGCCATATTTCTTCTTTTTCTTACGCCCCGGGAGCCTAATGGTCCCTGGCACAAGGGATTTAAGCTGCGTCCAGATCCATAAATTCTCGGGTACTGTTACGTTACAACACCTGCCCATTCATTAGGCCATGCTGTACCGGTAAGCGAAGTTCCAATACTCCATCCGCAGGAACCCGTTTTGTTGTTTGTATTTGGGGTTTTTGTTTTTAGGTGCATATTTTACGACTGTACTGTACTGTGGGAGTTCTGTTGAGTGCATCCAGTTGCAAACTTAGCCCGTTGCAGCTGAGAAAGATTTAAATCTCTGTTGTTGATTTTTGTCTAGGCTTATTTTATTGTTGTTTCCATAGTTCTTCGTTCCTGTGTCTTTCCATCTTCTTTTCTGTCCCTGTTCTGTCTGTCCATTTGTCTCTTCTCATTTATTATATTTCCCGTTATTTTTTACTTTTGAAAATTTCTCTCGTTGCCTCTCTAGCTGTCTGTTGCATTTTGTATCTCCCTTTCTTTCTTCCTCTTCTCCATTACTACCAACAAAATTCACGAAAAACTTCAAGTTATGAAGAGAGAATAATGTATCACATCAAATAAAGTATAAGGAAGAAATATTAGCAGAAAATTATAAAATAATTCGTTATAGATATAATATATCTTTCTAGACAATTCTGGCTTATTTAAAATTTAATTAATTGATGAAGTAATAACAATAATATTCTTTCATGACACTTCATTCAAATTTATATTTAAAACTATGATACATTTAGTCAAAGGACACACCAAAACAAAGGATCGTTCTTCCATTTGAATCGGAGAAAACAAAAACGTTCGATGTCCAGGAGCTTCAAATTTTGAAGAGCAAGCAAAAAGGTTCTAAGTTCCGGTCAACGATAATTTTTTCTTCATGTTAATAGTTGAAGAACACTCTACAGACGTCAGAGAGATCAGGACAACGAACTTTAATACATAGAAAGTTGAACGTATATTTTAAGAACAGTTACCCACCGTTAACTCAAAACCGCGATTGATATTGAACTCATGAACCAAAATTAGAAAAGGAAAAAGGACATTTGTCATAAAAAACTTTTACATCTTTCTACTTTCAAATTAGAATTTTAAATGTATATTGTATGCTAGGGTTTGCATACGAGTACGAAATGATTTTATAATTTAGGCTTTCTCTGCCGAAGTCGGTCACTTATGGACCAGAAACCATTCTGATGCGGAGCTTAATGTATTTTAAACTGTCAATATAATGATAATAAAAATTCAAATTTTGAAGTATTACTACAAGAATGACAATGTGATAAGTTCATAGAGCTGCAAACAAAATGATTTTGTTCCGTGATTCATTTCATTCAATAATATGTAAATAAAAATGTATTGTATATTGACAGTCATGAAGAAATGACAATGTGTTGTGTGACAAGAGCTGCACTAATTATGATTTTATTATGAATTTGCATAAAAATGGTGAACTATTTTAGGTTGTCTTTTGTAATACTCATTTAATGATCATTGTAGTTTTTATAAGTATTATTTTTATATTATTAGTACAGATTATTTTATACTCCGCTATTATAATATTCCGTACATTTGTCAAATATAGACCGCATAAAGCTCGAATTAACACCAACATTTGTATAAACAAATAATGTTATAATACATTTGAAAATTGAGCTATTTTTTAGACATAATAATTAATTATGTATGAAGACATTCCAACAAAAGAGGCACGGATCCACGGGGAGGGAAATTAGGAAAATTACCCCTCTAAAATTTTCCAGTAACTATTAATTTATCTTATCACGAGACTGTCAAGCAAAAATATTTTCGGATTATCATTTAAACGAATGAAATAGTATCGCAGCGTGAGCTGAGTGTAACTAGCGACATTTTACAAAATCTGTAATATGACATATTCGAGGAAAACATTTTGAATTTCCCCTCCAAAAATTCGTCTCTGGAGTCGCCCCAGAACATAGTAATTAATTATGTTTACGATGCTTCCAGCTTGGACCTCTACTGAAGAATATTGTTCAGAACTTGAAACAATTAAAACATAAAAAGTAAAAGTATTTTGTAAATTGTTTTTTCAGTCATTATGCAATTACATTTACTACTTGCAGTTACATTTAAAATATAGTGATTTACTGACATTTAATTATTATTTACTGAAACAGTATAAAATGAGTAACTGAAATTTAATTTATCTGGTAATACTTTCATCATGCAAAGTATGTATGGGTAATAATTACTTATGATTTTCTAAGACTTTTTTTCGATTTGTGAATTTACGATCTGTTTTCAATAATATTTATGTTAAATGTTATCGCAGAGAGTAGTGCTAGGAATCCTACACAGATATTACAGCGAACTAGTTCATAAATTGTATAACTAAAAAAGTACGCAGTTTTACCATTCATTTGTAATTTCATAGAGAATTAATTTTCTAGCAGTACGCAAAAGCATACAAACATATTTTATGAATGAAGTTTCCTCTGAATTCTCAGTGTCATAAATTCTTTCTGGAAGCTTCCATTGCGTTTCATTCAAGCAGCTCTTCACATTCACTGTGCGCAGGGGCAATTTCTTTGTTGTAGGGACTGTACCCAGTAATGAGGTTTTATGATGCAGGGCCCACTCACACCACACGGCAAACTTGTTTCCTAGGGAGCGAGTGGAGCGCTTGCTGCCATCTCTTAGCCATTTGTGGAACTGCTTTAGCTCTGCTGTTTCAGCCGGCCGTGCCTGCAATGTCCTTATAAAATCATTGTGCGTAGTTTTTCTCGTCGTCAGATAATTTGCCGTGTGTCTTGCGACTTATTAATACTCTCGAGAGGAAACAATTAAATACTTTAATGATCATGATGATGCTTATTATTTCTTTTTGGAAGTCGTAGGTTTCTATTTCTCTAAACATTTGCAATATTGCGTGTAGAATAAATTGTTTTTGTCGTTATCAAGCAATGCCGTACGATAAACACTTGAATTGTACCTAATTTTAACTTATAACATACCAAACCTCTAATTTACACAAATAGCATCTTTAAAAATAAAAATAATCTCTTGTAGTAGGCTACTCAACATATCAACTACTTTCAACTCGTATTATATTTACAAGAGAATTGATTCATGTTTCAGAAATACTTGTAAATAACATGATATAGTATGAACTGGAAAAGTTATTAAGTAACTATGAATATAATGAATACATACAATTACAAACATTTCAAGGACATTATTTCTTCAGTCCTTTCATTGATTTTCCCGTTAGTTACAGATATCAGGGGAAAAACAATTACAATGTATGAACGTAGGTGTTACATTTCTTCAATAGTCCAATTGCAAAACGAACAGCCATTCGCCAAACAATTTTAACATATTATCCATTGACTTAATCAATGGGATACAGCTCCTTACTTACTGTATTCTCCGCTCAATAAAGCACCAGCCTCTTTAGCTCAGTGGCAGAGCACTGGTCTCGTAAACCAGGGGTCGTGAGTTCAAACCTCACAGGAGGCAGAATTTTTTTGTTGTTACAATACATCACCACGTGACATGTTGACCTCCGTTGGTGCATGTTGGAACAGAGTGGGCCCGCTTTCCGTTTGGCGGCCCTGAACTTGCGAAGGTTATTCCTGATCACGCTTCCCCTTCCGGCGTCCAACCTCTACCGCATTCACGTACAGGAACTCCAAGACTTCTTCCGTGGACTAGACTTTTTGCCAAACTTGCAAAATCGGGTACACGTAACGTCTTAAAGGAGTGTTGTAATTGTGCTATTGTAATGATTTTGCTGAAACATATTTTAAATTAGAAATTGAAAAAATTGAACTAAATTTTACAATTTGTTTTGTAAAATTTGTTAATTTAGTAATAATGAATACGTAATAATTTAATAAAGAATTGTGTAAATCTTAGATTAAACAATAAACGCCTTTAGATTAATTAAATTACCAAAACAAAGAAGTGGAGAATTACACGACGACAGTAATTACTTTTTAGCGAATTGGGATAAAAGGGAACACTTTATATCAGTGATGGTTAGTATTTCTTGAAATAATCTTGTGAAATAAATTATTTAAAATATCAATAATTATTTAAAATAATTATTCATATTTATTAAATTGTATAATACTAATATTAATATATTTATAATAATACTATATAATATTTATTTACTATATATATTATATATAATATTACTACACAATATACTATGTATACTATTATATTTGTAATAATATTAATATTTATTAGTTATTTAAAATAGCGTGTATATTACAAAGATTTTTCTGATGCAATAAAAGATTTGAAAATGACATAATTATTTGACCAAACATAATGTACAGAATCTAGTTCTTCAGATTAGTCCAAGGCGCTGTGAAAGGAATGTAGATCTCTGGATAGAGCTTTAATGTTACAGATATGTAGGTATAAAAAGCAAAACCCAATACGTAATTCCTGCAAGGTTTTCTTAATTAAACTTCAAAAACTTTCTCTTTCTCTTTATTGCAATTACTTGAAATAACAAATAAGTGATTGTTTGTTCTAAACCATTGCTAAGATGACAAAATGTTATAACCCACTTTTTAAAAATTTTCCATAACAGCAATTTTAAGCATCAAAATGTCATGAAAAATTGTCTTATTGCAATTTGCCACCATTGCGTCTTCATAAACTACAAGAGAATTGCACCTTTCGCCTCATTCTAAACATTAACAAACAGAGTGACTTATGCCATTTTGTGTCTCATGCCATAACAAAGTGACTTACATTATTATGCAATATAAGCACAGATGTTAATTTTAGTGATTTTTACATTAAAGAAAAAAATGATACATCAATGTCCTTTCTAAATAATACAAACAAAACTCGTAAAACAAGACTATCTATGGGTGCTACAGAGTGGCACACACTTTCCAGCACTACTTATTTTTTGGATAGCTTTAGTCTATGCTAACTTTTCTAGATTGATCCATCTCTTATACCTCCCCAACATGCCCCACCATAGTTTTGCTGTCACCTATCGGCGCCCAAAATATGTTTTCTCTCATTTTCTCAATTTTTAGGACTTGTAATAGTAGAATTGAAATATGGCTTCAAGAATATGAGAAGAGTAAAACGTGTCTTTTTATATGCCCATTTTTATTGAAACATCAGTGAAGCAGCCGTTCTTCAGAAAATGTCATGGAGCATTTTTGGAAAATCGCAATATTCACCAAAAAGTTTTGAGTTTTAAAGAAACTTTATCAGAAGCCATTTGTGCTCACAATTGAAAAAAAATGTCTTAAAAATGCGCGTAAAATAAATATTAATGAAGTGAGATATAGTAAATAAATACATTTGTGTAATATTTTATTTTTCAATCAATTACATTTGTATATTTAAAAAAACTGAAGATAATATCAAAATGCTTCATATCACCTATTTAGCACTATTTGTACAAAAAGGTGAAAGAAAAATATGGGGCCGTTTATGGGAAAATGGTGCTTTAAAAAAATTGCTTTTATTTACGCAAACGTACGCGAAAACTACTCATAATTTTGAAAATTAGATTTATTTGGGGGGGGAATCTTTTCTTAAATATTGTAGTTGTGGGACAACGCTAACAAATTTACATTTTGCAAGTTTTGAAAATTCAGAAAATTCAACGAAAATCGAACGTGTGCTATTTTTATAAGGGTAAATAGGATAAATAGTTTATAATGGTACATTTTATAAGGGGATATTTTTATAAGGATAAAAATTGAATTCTAACTTTTTAGCCTTTTTTGAAAAAAAAAATCAATGTTTGTGAGGCTTTATGTAAAGTACCAAAAAATTAAATATCTTTTTTAAATTCAAGGGGCCGCGATATCAGCCATATCGATCGGAGAATATCAATGTTAGTAAAAATCCTACTTACGGTTTAGCCTCTAGCATTGTTCACAGACAGACTGACGGACAGACGTTTAGTGGTACACCAATTTTTCGATATCGAGAACAAAACGTGAATTCTAACTGCACGCGTTAGCGAAAGTGATTTTGTACTATAGGAACAAGAATTAGCCACTTTTCGGTGTCAAAAACTTAAAATACTCTGCCGAAAATTCGCCGTTTCACCTTTACATACTTTCTGTATATTAAGTTCATTTTGTATGTGAGAAAGTAAAAGTAGTGTTTTAACACTTTTGAAAATTAAATAACGAAATTTATAATTTTTTACGAAATTTTATACATTCTTATAAAACTATTTTTGTAATTAAGGTTTGATTAAGCATATGCATAGAGTCACCTAGTACGAATATCTCAAGAAATGGAGCCTGGCACATTATCATCCTGTATGGTACAGTCTCGCCCCGTTTGACGATATGATAAAAGTTCGATTTTCATTACAAAGCAAACTATACAAGCAATATATCTCGACAAAATATTAAATTAAAATAGATTGTCGGACCATCTTTCTGTTCTCTATATTTATGGACGCAAATATTTTTTTAGAAAATGTCTTAGAAGGCAGATCGAGAATAATATTTATAATATTGCGATACTGATGTCAGAATTCATGTACTTACTTTCTTCTGAATACTTGATATATTCTTCACATGATTTATCATTAATGAATACAATCCAAGTTCACAGTTTACTACAATATATTAACTGCTTTCAAAAGTACTGTCCTGCAGACAAATTCACGATTTTGTGGTGTTAAACATTTCATTTTAATTTATAGTACCATAATCTTTCACAAATCGAACGCTAAAAGAATGGAATTGATTGCCTGGAACCCTTTCCTCGAAGCACTCAATAGTTTAGGAAATTAATTTACTAAGTAAATGAGGGACTTGAGGATGAATAGTAGGTTATAGAGCAAAGCATAAGTGATAAATGAGAAGTGGGTGAAGGTCGTGCAGTGTAGAGGAGAGAAATAACGAAGGAAGTGATTTGAGGGTCATAGTGAAGTGTAGTGCAGTGCAGTACTAGTTCGTTGTGGTCTTAATTGAACAAACATTCAGTGCGGAGATACATTATAGAAGTTCCTTTTTCTTAACGTAATTTATTGTTGTATGATTCAGTCAATTTTTATATTATTATTATGATAATTATTTGCTATTATTGTTAGTCTACTATTGTTACAATGGTTATTGTTGTATCATAATTATTATTATTATTATTATTATTATTATTATTATTATTACTGTATAATTTGCATGTTAGATATATAATCATACTTATGTAATTAGATTCCGCCGGGTTATATCCAATTGCAGTTTGAATAAATGTATTATTATTTATTATAATAATAATTATTATTAATATAATCCTTATAGGTAAATTTTCTCCTCTTCGTTTCTTTTCTTAATCTAACCTACACAACACAAAGAAATATTAAAAGCCACTTCATACCAAATAATGAAATCTGAAGGGTTGGTTGTTGTTGTTTTTTTTGCGACTTTTACGAAAGTTTCAAGGCCCAGAGGAAACGGCAAAGTACTTACATTAAGAGCGTCATTACTGAGCAGTACTTAAAAAACAATTGCCAACCGTTGAAACCACCAAGGACGAAAATCCTTGCTAACGTCGGACAATGTAGCGTCCATGACGTTCACAGGGCTGACCAAACTGCAGCCCCGCCGGATTCGGGCCACAAAGATCCTCTTTCGTTTTAAAGTTTGTGCTGTAGATTTATCTACCTTTTTTTAAACACGTACAGCGGCGAATGTATTTTCGCCATACTACATCTCTGATAAGCAGACTCCTACTGCACCTCAATGCCAGCTGATACTCTCCTGTGCAAAGTAATCGGACCAAATTAAATTTAGTTTATCCACCGTGTTTAGTGGTACGAACACATTGTTGATAACTAGGAAGTCGATAATTTGCAGGTAGGTTGAAATGTGGAATATTTTCATACTAAAACATTCATTATTTGAGAAAAAATGGATAAATATTAAGGGTCACTAAGAGACCAACGGATGAATAATCCAGTTGCATTCATTATTTTATATTTTAGTATACTTGTGTAGAATAAAGATTGTTCTCTTCACTCCAAATATCGAGCCCTCTCCAGTCTCAACTATTATTATATACTGCACAAATTCGCAGTTTGTTCCTCTGATATTCCTTTTTCTTTATGTAAATCATTATAACGCAATTACCTTACCCAATACACGGAGAAACGTAGGTTAGAATTTTTAATCAACAAATAAAACTCTAGATCATTCACCTTCGTTTATTCCAGATTGTTTGTCAAATCAAAAAAAACAACAATTTGTTACGTCACAAATTGTTCGTATTTAATCCCAATCGTCTGGTGTATATTCTCCCTTTGAGTGTATTAGTGCAAAAAAAAATTAAATTGTTGGGTCTCATTTTGAAGTTGAAAAGCTATAGTTAGTGTTGAAAATCCTGCCACACTCGTGACACAGTAAGGCCTCCCAGACAAGGGGCACTTCAGAGACTTCAGTTGAATCTCTGAGCCACCTAAGCCAGCTAAGCTAATCTCTGAGCCTTTCAAATCATCAGCAACAATTAATATTTCCATTAATTTAGATTACTGTTGTTGTTGTCGTTGTTGGTTTTCTTCTTTTTTTTTTTCTTTTTCCTCCTTCCCAAGTGAAATACCTACCTGCTTTGCCCTGATGCCCTGCTTTGCCTTTGATGCCCTGATGCCCCTGCTTTGATCAGTAGTGCGACCGTTCTTTCGGAAGGTTTGTCAACCCCTGACGTACGGAGCCTGTAATTCGCAACTGGCGAGGACGTTTTGATGGCGCTCCCACCCGGCTGGCGGAGGCGGTGGCGGCGGCGGCGGGTGCGCGCTCGTGTGCAGCACACGCCATGTGCAGGCACGCATCGACGCACGTGCGTGACTATTCACCGACCGTCTGCGCCTCTGCACTGTCAGCTCCGCCCCGCCCCGCCCCGCCCCGCCCCGCCCCGGATGCACGGAGTAGGCACGAGCCTTCACAATGGATGCCGTCGCCGCCACGCCCTCTCGCCGGGTAGGCATTTCGGGGGCGACCTCCATGTTGATAATTTTATGAAATCATCGCTGGTTGATTGATGAGTGATTTCGCACGACCTTAGTCAGGACATTAGTCCCGTAATTGTAGTGTATGTTTTGGTCGCGGGAGGTGGAAGTGAGTATCTCCCGGTGGATGGTGAAATCCAATGTGGACCTTGGGGTCAGCTTTCAGGATATTCCCCAACCATCTCCTACCAGCGGGACAAGCTCGCCCCCGCCAGGACAAGCTCTAAACTCCCGACCGGTCTCCCGACACGTGGTAGTGTATCGCATGTGAGTGGAAGTGTGTGTAAGTGAGGGGTGAGGACACATGAGGACAGAAGAGGAAGGAATGATCGCGCTCCGGCATTCGCCTGGTGATGTCATCGCTGGTTTTGACTTCGATTTCTTGAAGGTGAACCGGCACCTATTTATCTTATTGCAGAGCTTCTGATCGTGTGGTTGTGCACGACCCTCCACTATGGATGCCGCCGCCACGACCACTTGCCGCGTTAGAATACGGATGCGACATCGATGTTGATCTTTTAAAAACATGTTTTTTTTAATTTTTTTTTTTTACAAAATCATGACTGGTTTTAACATTGATTTATTTAGACGGAACATGCTTAGGTGGCTCAGGGCATCAACTGATGTCACTGCAGTGATTTTCGAAACTAGCCACAGGCTGAGTCGAATTCCGTTCCTGTTCAAAGGAGCATTCTAGCGAGCGGCTGCTCTGATTGGTAGTTTTCCGTGGTTTCTTCGATCACATCCGCTGGTGGGAGATACCTAGTTGGGGAAAATCCCCGCAAGTCGACAAAGGTCGTCGCCGGATCTGCCCATCCACTGCGAGACGATCACCGCCACCTCCACCACTATAAAAGAAACGTGCACTACACTTACGGGACTAATGTACAGCCGTTGACGCGCTCGGAAACAATACTCATTAATCTGACGTGGAGGTTCTATGGTTCGAGTCCCGTCGGTGGACATAGCTTGGTAGCGAGGTCAATTTCCGCTGCTGCCTGCAGGAGAATTCTAGCGACCGGCTGCGCTGATCGGCGGGTCTCCGTGGTTTTTCTCAACATCCGATAAGACAATGATCTGTAATAGTAGTTTACGCAATTAGTTTATAATGTTAAGCTATATTGTATGAGTACATGCTTTGAAAACGAGCGACTTTAGAAGAGAGTTTTCAAATTTGTACGAATGTAATAAAGCAACGTTGTAAACGAGTTGCATACTATATTTTTTGTATAACAGTATTATACAAATAATTATTAATATAAAAGAATCAAACTTAATTTTGCGAAACAACTTCCCTGTGACGACTCGCATATTTGACATCGTGCGAGTAAACGGTGGTCGGCTGTTCCGTTTAGCTCTACCTCCCCCAGATTCTCTCGCTACGATTGGCTGAATGTGTGATGACGCAATCATTCGTGACAAAATCTAATACGGTCATCATTTTGGCCGTAAAATGCCTGATTATGAACGTTTCTGCAACAGAAAATGTTTCTTCTTATAATGCTGGAATACAATATAAAATTTTGTGAGTTTTCGATCTTACACGATGGCTTTCGAACCATGGTGAAATTCTTCTTCTCTCTCTCTTCTTCTTCTTTCTTCTTTCTTCTTCTTTCTTCTTTTCTTCTCTTCTTTTCGTCTTCTTCTTCTTTTCTTTTCTTCTTCTTTTCTTCTTCTTTTCTTCTTCTTCTTTTCTTCTTCTTTTCTTCTTCTTTTCTTCTTCTTTTCTTCTTCTTTTCTTCTTCTTCTCTTCTTCTTCTTTTCTTCTTCGCAGTTCCAAGCCGCAGAAGTGAGGGTTAGATTCTCAATGCTCAGCGAAGAGATCGTGGTCAGAGAAGAGCAGTAGCGTTACATTGCTTTGTAAGAAACACGATTTCAAAAGTGTATTGCAAACCCTTATCTGAAAAGTTCCATTTCGACGTTTAAATATATTAATATGTAACGAAATATGTGAGAGATATGTAGTAGAATAATGAAAAAATAAGTGAAAGTAGTAATTATATCGAAATATCTAAAATGAATTGATACTCGCGAGCCCGGATAGCCGAGGTCGCTAAGGCTGTGGAATCGTAGTTGCCTCGGCTTGAAGAGTCGCGGGTTCGAATCCTACCTCGGGAATATATGCTTGTGTGTGCTTGTTGTCATTACGAGTCGTGTTACCCGAACGTCAAACAGTCGAAGTGATCGCTACCTGATATAGTTGTTAAAAAGTGTCGAAAAATGTTCTACTTCGTTGAGAATGTCTTGTGAACAAAAAATTTATTTTTAGGCAACCACTAGTAAAAGAAGTTCTTTCAGGATATGCAGAGCGTGCTAAAAGGTTACGTTGTAGACCTAGTGCTAAAAGTGATACGATGCTTAAGTGTTCAAATAAATCAGTGAATGGAACAAAGAGAACAAAATACTTTCGTCTGTCCGCATCAGCTTCCGTTGGCATTAAAGTATCATTGACTGAGTTGTAAACGTGGATTAAAATAAAATATATGTTAGTAACGCTGTCTAAAAATAGAGAAATGACGCATGTGGTAACAGTGATTGTACTTTGCTCGTAGGATTTCGCCACTCGGGCTATCGGTCTAGCAGTGTCACAGCATTTCCTACTCGCAAAATAAAATGTCACTTTTGTCACTCATATGATATGATTCCATTATCAGGGCTACACAAGATCAGAAAAACAAGAAGAATATCACAGAAGGCCACAATAACGTGTTATATAACTGAAGGCTTACTACTATATCTTAGTACAATTGAGGCAAAACAAATTCTTCGTCTTTTTGTCCTCGACAGTTTTCCCCCTCGAACTATGTCCAAGATGTAGACGTGGCCAGTCGTGAAATAATACTCAATAGGGTACTAGGCAATTGCAAATGAGAGGGACGCCCCCCCTCGTTTCAATTGACCGTCAGCCTTACGATATTGTGTCTTATTAGCGTACGTTTTCTGAATTTATACATTCAAATACCTTTTAAAAAATGTTGATACAAGATTTTATTTGATTACTTTTTTGAAGTCCTGGAAAACGTGTAAACAAAAAGTAGACTTTGTTTACGATTTTTTTAAAGATTTAAAATGTACTCTCTTTTCTCTTTATAATCGGTCATTGAATTTGATAGTAGCATCGATGAGCTCAAACTGTGTCCAAAATTAAAACATGGTTACAAAAATAAAGTGTTTACTAGTTCAGCTCTTTAAACAAAGGAATGTACATTTTGTTTGGTAAAACGTGTAGTTTTTACGTAAATTATGCTTGAAATATAGGCAATTCCTAAAAGAAATTCTAGAACAAATTTTTTCATCATGTTTTTCCCGGATAGAAGAATGGACATTTAAAAGAATAACGCGGGGCTCATTTTTGTTGAACTCTCTGAATTTTCGAATGGGTGATGATAAGGGGTGAAAGGACTATAGTGTTTGTGGGATGAGGTAGCTTGGGTAGTGATCGTGGGATTTTTGGAACCATCCCAGCATTCGCCTTATGACCAAAGGAAAACACGAATAATCCCAGACAGAATGGCCAGCCCGGGGGTAAAACGCTCTAGGCCATCCGATTGCGAATCCAGTGCGCTATGCACTGAGCCACTTCGCTCGGTATAATAATGATAATAATAATAATAATAATAATAATAATAATAATAATAATAATATCATAAATACTATTATTAATATTATATTTTTTTTAACCCTATTTATTGTCGTGTTCTTTTTTGTTTTGGCTGTTCTTTGTTGCATTATTTCCCCCTCCAATGCCCAAGTCCGCTGATGTGCCTCGCGCCCGAAGTGCGCCGCTGGCCAGCGGCCGAAGGCGGCGGCTGCGACGGCGGCCCACGCCATTGTACGCCCGACCGAAATCTCTTCGCCTCCGCGCTCCGCGCCTTTCGGCGACCGGCGCGCGTGCGATTGCGCACTTCCGCAGCGAGCGCCTCGCCGGAAGCGGAAGGCGGGCGGGCGGGCCGGCCGGCCGCCATCTGCCGCCGCCGCCGGCGCCACCTGCCGACCGACTCGCCCCGAGGCCTCGCGCAGACCGCAGGCCGAGCAGGCGAAGGGGAGGGGGGATTAAATTGGCAACGAGGTCACCTTAAATTGCGTCTTCTCTTCCTTTTAATGTTATTTTTTTTACTCGTATGCGTGGTATGAAAGTTATTTACGTTACTAGTACAGAATGTGGTGGGTGAGGTGACGAGGGGCGCCGAGTGTTCGCGAATACCGTACGTGCGCTATCGAATCTAATGCGCACTCCGTATTTGATACTTAAAATTGTGAAAAAAGGCTTGCTGTGGAATGTGCATCAGACAGAATAGTAGATACAGTATTTTATTTAAATATATGTAATATAACAATGAATTTATCGTAGGTATATATAAGCATTCTATCTGCTTTATGCGTTCATGATGCATATTACAAGTATATTGTAAGTCTTACTTATCTGTTTTCCCTCCATATCGTAACTAAAAACAATAATATAAATAAATATAACTCAATAATAGGCCAAATATAAATAAAACGGAGATGAATTTAAAAACTCCAGCACGAAAAAAATAATAAAGTTATGGCATTCTAAGGAACGCATTTGCACTCGAATCTAGTGCGATATCGAATCGAATGTGCACACAGTATTTGAAACTTAAAATTATGAAAAAAAGGGGTTTGGTGTGGAAAGTTATGCGCATCACTGACAAAATAATATATACGGTATTTTATTTAAAATTATGTAATAAAACAATGGATTTGTCGGTCCGGATGGCCGAAATTTCTAAGGCAGTAGTGTCGTAACGATTTCTGACCGAAGGATCGCGGGTTCGAGTCCTGCCTCGAGCATGGTTGTATTTTGTTCGTCCTTTCACACCCCTACCATCATCATATCGTGTCATCCTCATAGTTACCATACCGTTACACACAATAGTGGCCGCTAATGACGTAGTAGTTGATGCGACCTTAAATACCAAAAACAAACAAACAATGGATTTATCGTAGGTGTACATTATAAGTATACTGTTAATGCAGCATCATAAGACTTTCTTCTGTGTTTGCCCCCCGTATCCTTGCTAAAAACGTTACAGAATAATAATAAATTCAACTAAGTTCAATTTGAAAATTCTAGCAATCCTTTGACATAATAAACAATAAAATGAATGCAGTTATGGCGTTCTACGGAACGGATTTGTACTTGAATCTAAAGGCGGCTCCACACATGCGGTATTCAGCGAATCCCGAGCAACCGGTCGAGTAGTGTGGACGGGTTGCTTACGATTCACCGGCGCTGAACATTCGGTATTCGACCTACCGTCCGCGTGTCTTTAGGGCACATCAAAGAGTGAACATTCGCCGATCACATGGCTGATCGAGACTGAGCGAACTATCGCTTGCAACTTGCCGAATGCCGAATTTGTGGAGCTGCCTTAATACGCCATCGAATTTAATGCGCATGACGATTTTCAGTCGCATTGCATATGGTAAATAAATTTTTTTCTGGCAAAATTTCGGTCTTTTCTGGCGCACGATTACATAACTTTCTCTTCTTACGAAGAATTCGTAAGGCTAGAAAGTAAAAAACGCATTAATTCGCGAAATTACCGTACGTAATAAACGTAACTACAACAGAAAGTGAGTCTTTGGCGTACGTTTGGCATGGAGTTTTCATCGCCTTCTTTTTCATCTATTCTTCACCTATCTTCACCTTTTCCTTCGTCTGTCTCATCAGTGACTATTTTTTCTAATGACCCTTAATTTTTACAAATTTTGTTCATTTTTATAACATTTAAAAAATAAACCGAATATTTTGGGATTTCTCCAAATATGAAATATCTGAAAGAATGCATTCAACGTGAAAATGTAATTCGTCAAAGAAAAAATGTAATTCGTGATTGATTCGATTAAGAGAAATGCGGGGAGTAGAATAACGTAATACATAAAATAACTTCTATAAAATAACTTCTATGTATAATATGACACACAAATACCATTAATAATGAAAAAGCAAACCGCGAAAAAAAAATGCTTTCGATACGGCATAGTGAAGCATGCCGTTGACAAAGACGTCGGATATTTACCCACAGATACAAATATTTTGCAAGGCCCAGCCTTGGCCAACATATGCAAGTATTTCTCAACATACCTCCTACAAGTTCCCTTTGCGCGTTTAATTAACTATGAGTCGCTATACGTCTACTTCATGGCGATTGCGCAGTGAAATAGGAGTCACAGCGAGATGTTAATTGAGGGAGAGTTTGGCTCAGCTTGTGACTTAAAAGCAGCGAAAGGACACAGGAGTTGTCCTATTTTTACTTCCCTATGTACATACATATATACGGAGGAACATAATAATATACGTATATACGGAGAAAAATAATATACGTATATATGGAGTAATATAATAATATACCTATATATTCGGAGTAATATAATAATATACGTATATAGGGAGTAATATAATAATATACGTATGTACGGGGTAATATACGTAGTACAGGGAAAGTTATGTAATGCTGCGGAAAATCGATTTCGCGATTTCAAAGGAAATACACGTTTTGCGGACCCCTGATGCCCAATAAGTGGTTCTTTTCAAAAAACCGTCTGTCGGCAAAGCATCTGCAGGGTGTCTTCATCCAGTACGTGTAAGAGCACTCTAGCGGCAGAAGAAGTAATTATGTGTGCGTTGGTTTTGGCGGTATTTGGCCGTGTATTGCGGTTTCTGAGTTTCGCCCGAAGACATAACTGGTGTTAGAAACCAAACGTATGAATGGATACTAGAGAATTGTCATTCAATGCTGTCAGCTACAATCGTTAGATCAAGGAGCCAAAAGAAGTGCAGTTATGTACAGATAAATCTCAACGTAGACTTCTCTAAATTTATTAACAACTGACATTCTAATTTTTAAACAACTCTCCAATAATCTCCAATAACTTATTTTCTTAAATTTCAATAAAAGAAACGTAAAATAGTTGGAAGAAGAGGAAGAAGGAGACGGAATGAAAATTTTAGAACACCTTCAAACCGAATCACACTTCAAAAACTGTGCAGAGATGAAGAGGACGGGGGAGGAAAGAATGTCACTCTAACAGCAACAAGGCACTTTTTTGCCTTTAGAATGGTAATGATGTTGATGAAAATGAACGCTTCATTAAACGAGATAACACGCCTTAATAGAAAAGTTTTAATGCAAAAAGCTTGTAGAGGTTTAGGGATACAATAACTTAAGAACTCAACAATTCTGCCTGAAGATACCACAAAGCTAGTTCATTCTGTGAATATTCTGAACTTCCTTTCTTCCAGTCGCGTTCGCTGATGTGTGATGTCCGAGACAAAGTCAGGGTTTCACAAAAATTTCCAATCAGCAACAGACTACACAGCAGTGGTGTAACGAAATGAGTGAGGGCCCACCCGCAATACTTTTATCCGAGCCCCCTTTGTAAAAGGATACAGCAAACACATGAAGTATTTGTACCTTAAATAATATAAATATTAATTAAAAATGCTTTTTCATCAGCCGATGATTACTATATATGAAATCAATGTTACAAACAGATTATATTGATCTAGAAACACAATTGCATAAGCTACAAAAGCGGGAAAAATAGTAGTTATTCTGGAAGATAATGTTTATAATATTTTATTGTATCAACTTACGCAAGATATCAGAAAAATATCAACTAATTAATATTTATTACGATCGAAAGTTTAAAATAATGTAATTTTAGACAACTTGAAAGAGATGATATCCCTACTAAAACAATTTGGAAAAGGAAAGCAAAATTTTTTGGACACTTTTTCAGACATAACCAACTCTTAAACACAATTTCGGACTGTAATGTAGTTGGCAAAAGAGAAAGGAGACCTAGAATGAACACCTTACAACTGAATTACAATTCTAAACCTTTGCAGAGATGAAAAGGACAGCGAAGGTCAGAATTTCATGCCGGTAGCGACAAGGGACTTTTTGGCTAAAGGGCGAAGGTATAAGATATAAATTGTTAAAACAAATTTTTTTTATTGAGTATGTGAGATTACGAAGAAAATGTTCAAAACTGATAAGTAGCATATTCTAGAATTCAATTAAATTGGCGCATTGGCTTCGGGTCAGAAATTTTTTATCCAATGCGTCATTCCTTAACTCAAAACGTGCCCCCAATCTTATTATTAGGTGCAGGCAGTAATTAATTACGATTTTAAATATCGTACGTTTTAATATTCAACTTAAATAAAATGAATGTAATGGTTTTTATTTTGCTATAATTTATTTTCACTTCCTGCATTTACAACGGTGTGAATCCTCACAAGCTTTGCGTTTTGGGTGCGTTACAGGGGGTAAAGGGGGTATTCAAAATACTTCGAACTTGCCTTACATAATTTATGGACACGTAATTCCTCATCCGTCTTTCTGATGAGCCCTGGTGTAGTCCTATAGAGTCTTGCATAGTTCTGTTTTCTTTTAGCCATTTTGCAAACCACTCGAATGCTTTGGTCACATTCAACTAGAATGTGTTTTAAATTTTGTTTAGGAATCTCATACGTCGATTTTTCACTGGGTAAATTGTTTTACAAAATCGATATTTTGAAGGCAATACAGTAAGTATTCGCATTTGATGGTACCATTGGTTCCAACGAAATATATTATTAAGAGCAATAATACTTTTAACAACTTGTTTGTAATAAACTTCAACTGATACTAAATTCGAAAATAATTTTAACAACTTGTTCTCCGAACTACAATAACTTTAACCAACCGGTTTGCGCGAACCGTTGTGAATGCCGAATGACAGCGCTGTCTAAATTTCACGATAAGTGTCACTCAAAAAAGTACTTTGGCACAAAGTACTTTGGACACTCAACGATGTTTTATGTTAATAGCTTGGGCCGGATCCTCGACACTCAACTTGAAATTGCGCTAGCGCAGCTTTAGAGTGCTGAAGCGCCTCCATCTTTGAAGCAAATTGAAGACATGTTTGTTTTTTTTTTTTGAGTCAAAGCAGCGCCCTCTGCGAAACAAAGAATTCCATACTGTGGTTTATGCAACCCTATCCCTGACAGATATTAGCTGTTCACGATTTCATCCAATCGGGGGCTTCGTCATAGTAGTGACGTCACTGTGGTGACGTTTAAGCTTCCGATTGAAGGAAACTGTAAACTGCTTATACCTGCCAGGGGTAGAGTTGCGAATGTCCCAGTGTATCATTACGTTTGGAGCTGGCTACGGACGGTTACGCCGCCACTCGTATGTTTCGACTTCAAACAACATGGCGGCCACTAGTTCGGCGAGCCTCCACTAAAAGCGCTGAATCTACAGGGGGAGCCACTGTGTTCTAGATCGTTGACGCAGTGTCATGGTCCCTTTAAATGAGAGTTTATGAATACGACGCCATTTCACGCACATGCAAATCGTCTAACAAACCGGAGAAACCGCAATACATAGCCACATCGCACCAGGACCAAAGGACACAAGTACTTGAACTCGAGGTAGTGTGATCCTACATGTTCTGGGTGAAGGTTTCCTGGAGATATCCTGTCAGTGGCGGATCCAGGGGGAGAGGAGGATAGGGTACTGCTCCGGCATTCGCCTGGTGCTGATCAGAGAAATCACGGAACCACGCAAAATACCGATGAGAGCATCCGGCCGCTACAATTCTTCTTCAGTCAGCGGCCTCTCGACGGAATTGGACCTCTCTACAAGTAAGCTACTTGTATGTGTGAATTCGACCTACTGCTGTCGAAAAATCCGGTGACTGCGAGGACTTGAACCCTGTCAGAGGCAGTGACGTAAGTTCATGCCCTGAGTCACCTATTAGATCAAAGATATGCCTGGAAAACCTGGAAACCAAAGATATGTCTGGAACAATAGAACAACTATCACATTTCAATTACCTAGGATGTGATTTACGTTACGACCGGACTCAAGAAAAAAAAATTCACATGTTCCAATATATATGCGGCACGCTACACAGAACATTAAGAAATAAGACTAGAAACGATACAGTGTTAAAATATTAGAAAACAATGGAAACACCACTATTCCTATATGGGAGTGAAAATTAGATTCTCTCTCAAAAAGAGAAAATGAATATTCAAGCTACAGAGATGACATTTTTAAGGAGAGTAAAAGGTTGTATTTTGTTAGATAAACAAACCAGAATGAAAACAGAAGAAAAGAGTTAAATATATTTAGTTTAAACGATCGTATACAACTATACAAACAAGATTGGAAAAAACTATTTTGAAAGAATAGGCTACCTAAACATGTGCAGAAGAAAAACAAGTAGAAGAAGAGGAAGAAGAAGAAAAAGGAGATGAAGAAAAAGAAGAAAAGACTAAGAGAACATTTCAATTTTGAACTTCGATGACTGGTTACACAGAAGTTTGATACTCGTAGTACCATCACTAAAAGCTACAATTACCCAGCTCTCTGGCGCCGGTGCTCCTCTTGGTGCTACGTGACCCTTTGCCCCCTCGCCCGCGGCTCGCTCCCCATCCAACCTGTGTCGCCACACACACCCCGCCTGCGTCCCGGGGGGCCGAAGGGGGCGCGGCTAAGTGTGTTCAATTAAGAGGCCCGCATGGACGCGCACGCGACCCCCGTCGCCCGTGCCCTCGGCGGCCAAGGGGGCGCCGCCGTGGCCACGGCAGCGGCGGAGGCGGAGGGAGCAGTGGTGGCAGTGGTGGCGGTGGCGGCGGAGGGAGCAGTGGCGGAAAGAAGGGGGCGGGCAAGGGCAAAAGTGGCGGCGCGTTGCGTAGGCGGAGGTGGCGGGGAGCAGAGTGGCGGCGGCGACGGAGGGGCCAGTGGCGCGGTGGCCCACGGTGGCGGTGGCGCGGAGGGAGCACTGCGGCCGGGTGCGGAGGCGGAGGCGGCGGAGGGAGCAGTGGTGGCAGTGCGGCGGTGCACGGTGGCGGCGGTGGCGGAGGGAGCAGTGCGGTGGTGGCGGGGGAGCAGTGGTGGCGCGTGGCGTAGGCGGAGGTGGACGAGGGAGCAGCGGCCGGTGGCGTAGGCGGAGGTGCGGAGGGAGCAGTGGCGGCGGCGAGCGGAGAGCAGTGGCGGCGGGTGGCTCACGGTGCGGTGGCGGCGGAGGAGCACTGGCGGCGGTGGCGGAGGCGGAGGCGGCGGAGGAAGCAATGGGCAGTGGCGGCGGTTGGCACGGTGGCGGCGGTGCGGAGGGAGCAAGTGGCGGCGGTGGCGAGGGAGCATGGTGGCCGGTGCGTAGGCGGAGTGGCGGAGGGAGCATGGCGGCGGTGGCGTAGGCGGGGTGGCGAGGGGCAGTGGCGCGGTTCGGCGGAGGGAGAGCATGGCGGCCGGGTGGCACCGGTGGCGGTGGCGCGGAGAGCATGGCGGCGGTGGCGGAGGCGGAGGCGGGCGGAAGGACAGTAAGTGGGTGCAAGTGGCGCGGTTGGCCACGGTGCGGCGGTGGCGGAGGGGAGCAGTGGCGGGCGGTGGCGCGAGAGAAGCGCGGCGGTGGCGGTGCGCGGGGGAGCTCGGTGCCCTAGGTATGGCAGGGACCTACTGTGTTCGGTGGCGGCGGCGGTGGTGGGACGGTCGATGGTGGCACACGTGGCCACGGTGGCGGCGGCGGCGCAGGTGAGCAGTTGGCGCGAAGGTTGTTGGCGGCGGCATGGCGTGACGGTGGTGGTGGCGAGCGGCGGCGGGAGCCAAGTGGGTGGGCGGCGCGCGCGGCGGCGGGCGGTGGCGCGGCTGGCGTGGCACGGTGGCGGCGGCGCAGCAGTGAAGCAGTGGGCGGTGGGTGGCGGTGGCCGGTGGCGGTGCGGCGGCGGTGGCGGCCGGAGGCGGCGAAGTGACAGTGGCGGCGTGCGGTGGCGGTGGCGTTGGCTGTGGCGGTGGCGGAGGGAGCGGTGGAGACTAGGGATACGAAATCGACAACAAAACATGGATGTCTCTACAATATTGCATCGGAAGAGGTGGCTCAGGGCATCAACTGATGTCACTGCAGTCCCTCTGATCGAAAGGTCTTAGGCTCCAGTCCCGACGGTGGCAGGATTTTCGACTGTAGCTACTGTTGGTCCAATTCAGTCGGTGTCTGGAGGAGAGTTTTGGCGGCCGACTGCTCTGATCGGTAGTTTTCTGTGGTTTCTCCGATCAACACCAAGCGATTGCCGGAGCAGTACCCTAACAAACGGGCCACGGACCGCGCGCGATATTTCCTTCCCATTCCTTGTCCTATCCTCACCCCTACCCTACCACTCGTGTCGGGAGAGCGGTCGGGAGCTTAGAGCTTGTCCCGGTTGGGGTGGTGCCCCGCTGGTGGGGAGATACCTGGCTCGGGAAACCCCGCGTAGGTCGGCGATGGACCTAGCCATACAAATGGCGAAGACCACCGCCGACCTTCCGAGCAAAACATACACTGTACTTACGGAACTAATACCTCCAGTATCTAACGCGCCCAGTATCTATACCTTCAGGCAGCTAACAACTGAGGTTCCGGAGCTGTCATCTATCCGACGGCCCTGTAGGTTCGAACTTCCTGAACCTCATTTACCTGGCAGATCTTAGCCAAACACAATAGCTAAGGACCCTGGCTGACAACGTTTGGCAACCGACGGTATTTGTAAATTTAGAGTAAAATAGAACATAACTATTTAAAATTAATAAAATTGCTAAAACGTCTATTATCCAACGTATAATTCTATAAACGGTATTGATTTCTCAAAGTTCACATGGACTCTATAATTGGTCAGATTGCTGAGAACACGCGCTTACTAATCAGTGTTTAGTAAGTGTGTCGACATGAATACACTGACAATTCTCTTTGTTCATTCACTTACGATTTTCTGTTGTCTGACTTGCTGAACGAAACTAAATCATTTTAGTGAATCTTACCACACGAATGTCTTTTCTATATGATCGTTTACTAAACAAGGTAGTGCATAATACATTTCTGTCAGGGACGTCGACACATGTAATATAATTTGTTATGTGCTAACTTTTAAGTAATTGTTTCTTTCTTCCTCTGAAGAAACATGCACGAGCCACAGAAATATGGACATCTTAATATATATTATTTTCCACCGTCAAGAGAATAAAGAAATGGTAGAAAACGAGGAATAAGAGGATGGAGGATACGAGGAATAAGAAATGGAGACAAAGAAGTGAAAAGGAGAGGAAGAAGAAAAAGACAGGGAGAAGGAAGAGAAAAGGGGCGATGATAACCAGTAAAGATGAAACACGAGAAGATTAAAGAGAAAAATGTGAAGAAAGTCGAAGTGAGAAATATGAGAAACAAAGAAAATAGCAATTATCGAAGACGAATAAGCTGTAAAGTAAAACAGAGAAGGAATAAGGATAATGAAAGAAAAGGGAGAGATCCCAAATGAGGAAAACACGAAATAATCTAGAAGAACGAAAACGAGAGGTTTTGACAAAAGAACCTAAATAGAAAGAAGACGCAAAAAAGGGAATGAGAGAAAATTGAAGAAAAGAGAAAATCCCAGATTAAGAAATACAAAATAACCTCGAAATAAGAAAAGTAGAGATGTTAGCAGAAGAACCATACCAGAAACAAGACGCAGAAGTTAAAAAATATAACAATAATATAATGAAATCAGAGCCATGCGCCCTCATCCACCAGTCTGTCCCCCTGGGAGGAGGTCGAATAAAAACCTCCCCGTGCTCCGCTAGCGCCGTTCCCTCCGGGGGGGTGACGGGGTGTGTGGGAAGGGAGGGGGGAGAAGCTTCCCACAAGCGGCAGCCTCTCATCCGATGTGCGTCTGTCTTTTGTGTCGGTTGTGGAGGGGCCGCGGGCGACACGCTATTGCCCTCATATGCCGCCACAGGAGAAAGCTTTAAAGCGTCTTACGTATTTGTTGTGTGATCCTTATTTGGGTAACTTCGATTGATTGGTAAGTGGTTCCGGGCGCGTCAACTACTTAAGTGATAAGTCCCGTAAGTGAAGTACATGTTATTCTGGTGGCGGTGATCCTCCCCCGCCGAAAGGCGAGATCCAGCGCCGACCTAAATGTCGTCTAGCGAGTTTTCTCTAACCAGGTATCTCCCACCAGCGGGGCACCGCCCAGCCGGGTCATGCTCTAAGCTCCCGACTTGTCTCCTAGTGCATGTAAGGGTGAGTGTGTGTAAGTAAGGGGTGAGGATAGGACAAGGAAGAGGAAGGAAAGATCGCGCGCGGGCCAGAGCCCGTTTGTTAAGGTACTACTCCGGTATTAGCCTGGAATTGATCGGAGAATCCACGGAAAACTACTGATCAGAGCAATGCAATGACATCAGTTGATACCCAGAGCTACATCTTCCGGTTTGGCGCACAAAGTACGCTGTGGGGTACTTGTGTGACAAAAAAATAACGCGAGTAACTAAAGGTTAATGTCCTGAGATATTCAAATCTGAATTGGAAGAATTGTATTGAAGAAATTAAAAATAAATTCTCTTCTGACTGAAAACATTGCATTTCTCATGCATCCGATGTTGAACGAAGAAATCATAGAAAACTACCGATCAGAGCAGCCTATTGCTAGAATTCTTCTCCAGACCATCGCTGACCTCCAACACCTTTATGTAAATAGAGTCGAAAATTCTGCCAACGTCTCGAATCGAACCCTAGGATCTCCGTCAGAGGCCCTGCAGCGACACCCATTGATTCCCTGCGACACCTAAATCGGTAGACAAAGTTCGAATTCATTCTCATTGCTTCTCATTACTTTGATGTAGTTTCTCGGTCGAATTCAGTCGCTGCCTGGAGAAGAATTCTAATGGCCGACTGCTCTGATCGGTAGTTCTCCTTCGTTTCTCCGATCAATACCAAAGAAATGCCGGAGCAGTATTGTAAAACGGGCCATGGACCGCTCGTGATCTTTTCTTCTTTATTCTTGTCCCCCCTCCTACACACACACACACACACACATACACACTAACATGCAGTACACTACCACTCACACTCTGAGACCAGGCGTGCGCTTAGAGCTTGTCTCGGCTGGGGCGGTGCTCCGCTGGTGAGAGATACCTGGATGGGAAAACGAAACCCCGCATGCCAACTTCTAGATTGGTGCTGGAATAAATTTAACTCCACTCTGTCTGCACTTCTTTTAGAGTTTTGTGAGTAATACAGTTCGTGTACAAATTATATTTCTTCAGGTTCTCTCGGCAGGAAGTCCACGATTCCTTCTCAATAAGCACGAAGAGAGTTAATAGCCAAACTGTAGATGATTTGTTGTTGCATATAGTTTTTATTAGAGTAGAGCAATTTTTTCTGATCAATTCTTGCCAAAATTCTCATTTTATGTTTCTTCAGAATTCAAGTTGTATGTGGTGTTGAGTATGGATCCCAGAATTTCAGAAAGAATACACTTCTCCCCATAGCACGTCATACACAGTTTTTAAATGTTTTCACGTTTAAAAATTAAATAAATAAATCTCAACCTCGGATTCCAACGAGGGTGGAATACCGCCATTGGCGTAGATATAACATGCACAACACTTACAGTACTAAGGAGCTACATTTATTTCTTTACATGTGAAGAGCATAAGCCCGTTGATGCATTGAGAAGAGCAACTAGTTGGATAGTGGGATGTGGAGAAATTTAATTCAGGTGTAAAAATTGTATACTTTTACAGAGTACTCAGCAGTGTATTGACTATGAAACAGTATATATTTTTCGTCTGTATTTTGGATACGAACAACACAAACCTTTATTAGGTTGAATTAATTATTTTCACTGACCTCTCAATTTGTCGTTTTAAGTTTCTTGATTCTGTGACGTTGTGGGTAGGGATATTCACCACCAGAACACAGACGCAAATGATCTCTTTATAGTTTATTTAAAACCTATTTACACTATTTACAAAGTTTTTTGTGGCGGTTATGCAATATAGTACGATTTTTTAAACTGTGCACCTGAACCCCGTCTTCACTTTGGCATTATCACAGCATTTCGTGTCACTCTCGATTGTGCCGCTAGATGTCGCATGATCGCGACTGTATCAAGCACTGCTTGATAATCGCAGCGGTTGTGTGTCATAATCGCAGCGATAATGACAGCGTTTAATCCAGGGCGGATGTTGTAACGCAGTAGGACGCGTTTCGACCGCTGCCGATCAAGTTTCGTGGAAGTCCGCCCGCCTTTGGGAGCTTTTGCTTCCCTCTGGACCGAGCTCCCCTTGCTTTTGTTTATCGGATGAGGAATACTGTCACCAAATGATGAGTAACTGACGCTCCCGTGTGAAGGGTCCCGCGGATTCCGCCATCGCGTCTAGCGCGGAGCGTTTCGCGCCGCACCCGCTGCGGATCTCCCGCGCCGGTCTGGGAGAGAGCCTTTACTGCGAGAGAACCCCAGGGTGGCTTCACGGCTATGGCGACGCTTGGCAACACCCTGGCGCTCGGTTACGAGTACCTCCCCCTCCTGGAAATCCCTCTGCCGGTGTGGCGTTCATTGTTGGAGAAGCGATTGTTAGCTGCCTCCAACAATGTTCCTGTGGCGCTATAATTATTTGTCTATAACGAAAATTTATAATCCGCACACATTCCTTACTTTGTGACATTGTAAGAACAATAGTCATGGACACTAACACTAAACATTAAGAGGATTTATAAAGACAAAACTTAAGCTTAATTATAGTAAACATATGGGAGATGGAAAAAAGTAAGAGAAAATAAAATTACAGAGAACATAATGTATATTTAGGAAATATGTAAATAATTCAATCAGGAAAAGGATAAGTTTGACCAAGATAAGAAAAATTGAGCACGACGTAAAGAAGGAAGGGTACTAAACAATTTGTGACTATGTTGTCTAATCAAATCATGTTGCCGGTCCATTGATGGTAAGTATCTCATTACAGAACCACTTCTTCCAATCCACTCCCTCAGGACTCGATGATTCAATACTTTGTAACCCCCTCTGGAACTTCCGTTATTCTTCATTTGTTCCGGCGTTTGTTGCGAGGTGTTGACTTTCAGTCGTTAGCCGCGAGGTCCATATGTCACAGTCGATTCACGAGGGGGGTTGGGCACTGGCGGGTGCCAGAAGGGAGAATGTGGAAGACACGCGGCACCAGCGCAAGGCGGCCCAGTTGCTCATGACGAGGGCAATCTACCAACTGACGCTTTCTGAGCAGGGGGGATAAAGTTCTTGCTGTTTTTTTATTAATAAAATGAATTGGGGTCCCGAAAAACATCAGCTCCCTTACAACAGTTACAACGCTTTTAGTTTCTGATAAATACACATTAGTAATATATAATGCATCAGATGCAAGACAGATCCAGTATTTTAGCTGCACAATTATCGAAGAAGTTTCAAATAAAGCTCTCAATTAATTAACCACCGGCCTCTGAAACTCAGAGAATTGCATGAATGTCGTGAGTTATATTCTGGTGTAAGTAAGCACTGGTGCTATGACGTAGTATGGATGTAAAGAAGCATGCATACGAGTACAATCTTGTACATCAGTTCGTGAATCAGTGTCTTCAGCGTTTTGAGATTAGCGTAATTCAATTAATTTTCTATTTATTTACATAAAAAAGTAAAAAATAAAATTAAATAAAGGTTTCAAACATGTATTAATAATGAAATATAATTATATAATATAATGAATAATGAAGTATAATATAATAATTTCATTAGAAATGCCAAAGATAACTCACCACAACACCTATATCTATTAATAAGTTACAGGTGCCCCCAAAAACAGCAAGAAGCTAAAGCAAAAAAGATCCCTAAGAAAGTTTCGTTTTTGCTGAGAACTCTTCTACAAAACCTGTTCCAAATACGTACGTTTTAATTTTGAAAACTTGAAAATAATATGAAACAGTAAATGAACATGTTGTGTCAGGATCCAGAACACGAGTTTTTCTGTCAAAATTATGTAATAATTTTTGCCACAATATTAGAAAACTTTCTCTACAATACGTAAGAATTTTGAAGTAAAAAGGTATACGGGAAAGTAAAAAGAATTAGGAGTAGGTGATGAAAACTTTCTGGACGATCCAGATAAAAGATCCAGCGAACACAAATTCACGAGGTTTAAGGTTTTTTGATTACCTTTTTAAACACTCCTCGCGAACAACTGCCACGAAATGATTCAATGTAAAAGTTTTACTTGTAAAAGTTCCGCGCACGTTCCTCGCTCGTAATATCACACTGGCGTATGAATACCCTTCCTTTCATCATCATTTAATAATCTACTATTAGAATGTTAGAGAGTCGTAGCAACAGCAAAGTCGATTAGTCTACTGGCCAAACCATTAAACACTGTAAGTGAACGCGATGCTATTTTGTTATTTCAGTATTATAATGAGCAATACAATTTAAAAATAAATACTTTGTAATATCAGTTCGAAGAAAATAGTTGTAGTCCATAGTACTAGGTGTTAGTTTGCCTCTTTGGTAACTTGAATGTGAATGAGATATAAATTTACGTTTTTGTGCCAGAGGATATACTTCGGGACACAGTCTTGGGAAAATAAAATAAACAGAAGAGTTTTTTGCTACAATATTGTTTATTGAACTAGCATCTTCCAATGGTTTAGCCATGATCATAAGTTTCCAGATACAATAACTTATACAAAGATTAAAACATTCAGGGGAGGGCTAATATATTTTTAATTGAGATTCCCCACTAATGGTTCGAAAGTTCAGTTGGAAAATGAGGCTTTGTTTGAAAATTCCATTTAAGCACGTATGTGTATTATAATAAAAAATTGCAAAACTTTGATTATGAAATTAATGCGTTCCACGACTTAGGGTGTACCTTTCAAATAATCAGCAAACAGGAGGCAAATTTTACACCAAAATATTGTTTTAAGATATTTCATTCACTTGTACATGTGTATCATTCGAATTAAATCGGATCTATTGAATTCCAATTGAAACCGTTGAATGACGCGGGATAAACCTTTTTAAGACTTGGAGAAACTATACAAAATTTTAAAAAATGCAATCCCGAAATTTTCATTTTGATCTCAATAAGTGAGCTAGTGGATTCAAATTTAGAATTTGATTTATGCGAGTGCTAGATTTTAAAAAATCAATATTTGATTTGCGATTTCTATGATTCAATGACGTGAGAAATATAATCTTACCGACTGGTAAGCAATTACGACATCAAACCAACACTGCAGTAGTTTCGTTAAAAGGTGTTAGACAGTAGTGCATGTGTGAAACAGCATTCAAACCTACCATCAGTTAAATATTGTTCAACTGACTTAAGTTTCAGAATACGCCTCTTATTACTACGTAATAGTATACGAAAGAAGTGCTGATAGAAAAGTACATACAAACTCACAGCAAACCTTGCTTCAATTGAAAAACAAATCAGAAAACATTGTAGCCATTTTCAGAAAATCTTTTGTTAAATATAATTGACGCACATTAAGCGACAACTACTAATATTTTCGAGAACATGTCATTTCCTAACTTCTAAATCTGCACAACTACAAAAACGGTATTGTAGTAGTAAAATACGACTAAATATTTTTAAAACCTTTTTAATATTTGCAAATTGCTTGTTCAACGAAACGAAGACACGCGCCATTTTTACAAATGTTCTATGTTATATACAATAAATAAATAAATAAATAAATAAATAAATAAATAAATAAATAAATAAATAAATAAATAAATTAAAAAATACTTTAATTAAATATAAAATTACTAAATGAAACCATTCTTTAGAATGCCAAATCTACTTATAAAGTATCATAAAATATCATATTATGTTTGTAATCCTTGGCGCCACATAATCGCCCAGATCAGCTCATTTCAATTAAAAAAACAACATCCGAACGGTTGAAACCTAGTGTTTACCAACGACGAAAAGATATTATGCTGTAAAAATTTTGTTCAGGATCAAGGACCAATAAAACGTAAATTATAAGTACTCAAGATGTTAGAGAAAGTAATTCACTACACCCAAGAAATGTCGTCTTTCTTGAAACTGAATTGCACAAAACGAGTTTTTTGTTAGAAAATCCCGATTTCGTAGCAGCATTACAATACTAAATTTATAATACGGACGTAGTATGTAAGAAAGTAAAATTAACAATAAGTAGGAGATGTAAACATTCTGCACGACCCACACAAACAAAAAGCGGTGAACACAAATCGCGAAGTTTAAGCTTTTTTGAATACCTTCTTAAGCCATTGAGAACATTGCAAGCCATGGCACCTCCTCACCCAATTGATTGCCCAATTACATAGGCGAACCCTCCAACGTCCTAGAGTCTGTTCCACTATAAATATTATTCCCGCAAGTGATAGGCCAATGCAATACAGGACAAAATGGCCTGTGAATTGAGCTACTTTCAGCTTTTCAGGTTTCGCATCCCCTCTGAATAGCGACTTCTCCCCCTGCCCATCCAAATCCAAACTGTACTCGAGCATTCGGTCCCAGTGGTCACTCAAGCCGGACTCCAAAAGACGGAGAATAAGAGAGTTAAGCACATAAAGGATCCTGTGATTTCGACGCACAAGGTATGTATACAAACTAGTGGACTCTATTGGCTCTTTTACTTTATGAAGCAACCTTTGACCGTCTTTTGTGTACTTTCTGTAGCGAGATACGATAGAAAACATTTTTGAACTCATCGAAGTCGCAGCTCTCCTAGTCTCTGTTATGACTTGCACACATGAATCTCTTTCATGTGAATACATAATTGGTGTTACGTTCTTTGCTAGTTTGCCTAAATTGTAAGTGTTTCCAATGATAATGTTCTTAAGCACGTCATTTTCAACGTATAGTTTGTCAGTGGCCTGCACAACTTCTTCAATAGTGTCCAGCTCATTATAATGTCGGGGAACTGTGAGAAAACCAAGCAGCAGTCCCGTGTAGGCGTTGGCAGCCAGTAGCCACATGAGGAATCCACAGACGAAGACGAGCCTGTGAGAGAGCAGAGGTATGCGTCGGGAGGTTACCCCGGTGAGGACCATCTCGAGGACGTCCACGGCACCATTGGCCGCGTCGACGAAGTTGACCTGGCGCGTCCGCACCAACGTCCAAGCGACCACCATCAGCGCCAACATGGCACCGATTGAGCACCAGGTCTGCCAACGGAAGGGCAGCAAGAGCACCAACCCAAAAGGGATGCGCTGAGCACGGCACACCACTAGGTGCTCGTCATCCTTCGGACCAAAAAAAGCCTGTTGTTCATATGTACAAAGACCGGGTATGTAGGCATTTCATCTTTAGCACTAAAATAGTCATAAGGAAATGGCACACCTCTAGGTGCTCGTCAGCATACGGACAAACCACGCTTACTGCATCTGCGCTCCTAAGCGGTAACACTAAAGATGATTAGCACTAAAATGAATGCTGGACAAAGTAAGCCAGTACTCTGCAGAATCTTCAATCAGTTACCGGTACCAGGTCTTTCTACTCTTTTATATCTTACTTTTTTCTAAAAAATTAGGCATCGGCGACGTGATACCTCATTATTAAGTGAAGAGTGACGATGTTAGTGCGACACTGTTAGGTAAGGCTCCAAAATCGGGTAACCTAATACCTTGACAGGCACTAACTTCTACTTCTCATCTTTACACTGCAACTTATGTTACAAACGTGCACGGTTAATAAACAATTCTTTAAAGGACTTTAAACTAACGATGTCAAATTCCATTCTTTACACGAATTGTTTCTCATCCTATAATGTAACTAATTATGTTACAAAATGACACAACCTTTTTCGCACTAATTAGATTTATATTTTTTTCGATCTGGGGTAGTTTCTCGTATCTCACACATACTCTTGACATCTGCTGTCTATTGCCAACCAAAGTACATTTTTCGATTTTTTTTTTCGGTTTCTAATAGTAGAAGTTAGTTAATGCTTTATCAATAATAAAGAAGAGTAAACCTTTACCCTATAAGGAAATATTTGTTGAAAACTTTCGAGCCGTTTTACGAACTGGTGTTTAAAATATTGTAAATGCGAAATTTTGAGCCCTTTTTCACAGGGATCGTATGAGATTTCCAAAATTTAATTTTAAGATTTTTGAGGAACTTCCGCTCACAAATACAATAATGATCACAAATTGCTGGAAATATGCAAATTAAAGGTGTTAGAGATATTTAAAAAAATACATTTGTGCAAATTATAAAAAGAAACAAATGATATAGCAAAATTACTTTTATGTTATCTTAAAGGGTACAAATTTCATTATCAGTACGAAAAGTTTGATGAAAGAATTTGAAGCGGTTTGTGACAAAATGGCGTTTAAGAATTTCTGAGTATGTGGAATTTTAAGGTTTTTACAGAAAACTTTTAAGAGTTTCGGGAAAAATTACGATATCATTTATAGACTCGTAAAAACAATAATATGGTCGCTAATGTAAATATTAACTACGTAAGAGGCTAGTCAAAAAATTACATATTATTATATTTGAACAAAAAGGAAAGAATATAGCAAAATGGCGATTTCATTATTTAATGGAGTACATTTAATACTATCCTTACGAACAATTTAATGCAAAAATTTAGAGCCGTGTTCGAAATAATCTTGTTTTTGTTACTTTTTAAATTGCGCAAGTTGTATGCAGTATTACGCAAAAAGTACCAGAAGTTTCATAAAATGCACTTGATTGTTACGAAAGAACTAATTATGGACAAAAAATTTCATTTTAAAAAAATCTCTCATTAATTTCGTAAGTGTAGCAAGACTCCGATAAAGTTCAAATTTTTGCAGTTTTTGAAATTTGAAAGCAAACCATGAAAATCGGACCTATTCCACTTTTGTAAATGTATGTTACACCATTCTTACCAGAAATGGAGAGAAAAACCTTGGACCCGTTTTTGAAAAAAAAGAAAATGAAAATGTCCATGGTGTTTTATGTAAAGTGCCGCCAAATTTTAAAGACTTTTCAAAATCTCAATGCTTCGACTAGAGCTAGATCGATTGGGAAATATTCATTTTGAAAAAAAAATCCTACGTATGGTTTAGGCACTACTGGTGTTCACAGACGGAGAGACAGACGGACGTTTGAAAAAAACACTTCTTGGGTATTAGGGGATCCCAAAACGTGTATATCCTTTGAAACCTCGAAATCGTTGTTTCTCAGCATTACATAACTTTCTCTATACTACGTAGGGTAACCGATACAGTCGTGGCCACCAGTAGTGATGGGCATAGCAATGTGAGGAAGCAAGGGGGGAATAGTAAGATTTTCAAACAGCGGATGGCTCTCTGCATGTAATCTCTGTGTCGTGTGTGTCTTTAGGTTTGCAAACCCGGAATATGGATTGAATGTGGCCCGCAGTGACCGAAGGTACAGATTTGTTAGCGATGTGTCCAGTTATTAAGGATTTAAGTCAATTTCTCTGTTTTGATTTGCAATCCGCACAATGCGTAGTGAAACCTTATTTAAAATCTACATTTTCATGTGTTTTCATCTTCTCTGAGCAGCCCCTATCCAAAACAATGTAGAGCCCATTCCTGTAAATATTTCTGACGTGTTGGACAATGATTGGCAGGGAATGCCCATGACTGTAATTAGCGTTTCTGAAAATGCGAACGTTTGAGATAGTTTTCAACAAAAATGGTTAAGAATTCGAGAAATTCTATATGACTTTATTAATTTTTGAGTATGTGTTCTTTAAATAATGTGGATTATAGCTAATATGATTGACGTGAGAGACAAGTGAAAACATTTAATTTTTTTTAATATTTGAAAAAAAGAAAGAACACAGGAAACTAAGTCATCTCACAGTGTTTTAGCACACTTAATGAGCACTATCCTATCAATAGTTTAAAGAAATAAATTGGAGACGTATTTGAGAAAATGTTGGAATATTTATTTGTTAAATTGCAAATATATCTGGCGATATTACGAAAAAATTACTGAATTTTTCAAAAAATTGTACGATAAAGGAACTAATTATAGACAACAAATTTCATTTCAAGAAAAAATCACTATTTTTAATTTTGTAGTCGTAGGCAGACATAGAAAAAATTCTTGCTATTCCGAAAATTCGTAGTTAACCGTGAAATCGGACCCATGCCACTTTTATAAGTGTATTTTTCTTTGTACGTTCAATTACATTTTATGACTGCCTTTTCTCTGTCACAAATGTTTCAATTTACCTTTCAGCTTGACGTTTCTCACGTCCAAAACACTTAAGTTACAAAATACGAAGTAATCTCACTGCTTCTACAAGATAAGGGATAATCGACACTCCCTAGATTACTAGGTCGAATTCAGCTGCTCTCTGGTGGACAATTCCAGCGGTCGACTGCTCTGATCGATAGATCCTACAAACGGATTGCAACCCGTTTCCGACCATTCCTTTCTCTTGTTCTGTCCCCCTACCTTACTCTCAGACACTGGCATTGACTACACCGACAAACCCCGGGTAAGTCGACTGGGGGGGGCACCACTATCTCTACCGTGACAAATCATAACTACACTTATGGAACTAAACATGATAAAATTATTACCTGCAATGCAGCTACAGTTAATTCCGCATGCCGTTTCAATAATTCCAAGTTAAACATCGTAATCTTCATGACAGGCAAAGCAACTTCCACGCGTCTCTCCATAAATAAATCCACGACAGATTCTAAATGATACACTTCGTGCCGCATCCCCAGCTGCAGGAGCATCATGGAAAACTCGTAGTCACGTCCTCCAAACTGCGTTTCTCCTCTTCTATCCACCCACATGTGTTGTTCTCGGATTACGAAATTGAACCCGAATCCTTTCAGGTTTTCAACTCCATTTGACAGACGCAGGTGCCTGGTGCGCTCATGGCGTTGGTTTCTGCAGAAATCTGTCACGCTTTTTGCAACGTTGGGCCATAGTCTCCGCTCAGGATCGTAAGGCTTTGCGAAATAGACGTACGGATCGCTGTCTGGTCAGGTTGCAGCACCCGAGTAGTAGCCGAGTTGGCGGTAGAATCTGAATATACTCCTTGAAAAAGTCCCTGGTGGAAACGTTGTCAAATGCCACTACTAGGAAATAACCCTGAACGTTGGTAGAGAGCACAGTAGAAAAAAATTTGCCAGAAGTTAGGGAGGACACTCTTCCCTTACGTAGTGGCAGTACGCTTACAAAATCCACGCGCAGTGTTCTCAGGGTTGTGCGTGCATCATCACTGGCAGGTTGGCAGCATGAGCTCCGGCGCCGATGTTCCAGGGCGATGGCCAGTAAGGTAATGGGAAGGTCACCTGCAAATTTCAAGACACACTTCACATAATTCCTAAATTGCTTGTATTGTGATGTATACTCACGTTACATATTGTAATAAAATATTACGTAGTTATATGTTACACCCAGATTAAACAATAGATGAGAAAGAAAGGTTCAAAATGAATATTCTGAACACAATAAATATAATTTTTATGTTGTATAAACATTATATATTGTGACCTCTCTTCTAGATCAATTTAAAAAAGTACATGCTTACTATATTTGTAAACAGGATGGTTTTTCTTTCAAGCTAATGGCAAAACGTAATAGAAATTTATAATAGAATAGAATTTACATAATAGAATTTAAACAATGCCACAATCGATATTTGAAAAGCTCATTATTGTTGAGATGGTGGCAGTGATAAGATTCAGTTGTTAGTCGAGCGTGTTTGTCCAAATTAAACACTTAGAAATGATTGGAAACCTGTTTGATAATCCATATTTTTGGTATCGATTTTCTCTCGTGCTCTAAAAGGAACAGTGCTGACAATAGTATGATTTGTACACCGTAGCTCCTTGGCCGAGAGCCAATATTTCCGTTTGTCATGAATTTCGCTGCAATTTTGTTTATAAAGTACTTCTCAGAATACCCAGCGGTGTATATTACATTTAGCATCATCTGATTAGTAAAACAATTTACTGCGTATTGAATAAAAGATTTTGATACCTTAACCGTGTGACGTCGTCCATAACCTAATGAAACCTAGGGACGTTTGATTCCTATAATAAATCGATTCCAGCATTTAAAATTTGGAGCCAATTCTAGATTCAAATCGAAAGAAAAGAATCGATTCCCTAATTTAATCGTTGGCTATCTGTGATTAAGATGGCAACGCTACATTTGTATAGCGCAAGCAAGAAGTATTAAACGTTATAGATAGACGTTCTGAGACGTTTTGAATTGGGGTGTCCGTGCCGACAGAAGCGTGAGAGAGGCGGTGGGAGCTAGTGGAGAAGGCAATTGAGCGATGTACACCAGACGAGACGGTACGTGGAAAAGATTAGCGAGAGCTAGGCGTGGAAGTGCACGCAGGAGCTAAAAGATTTTAAGGTGATTGAATCGTGGTACGCTGCGTGTAATTATGGGTGGCGAGCAACGCAACACGGGCGGTCTGCGCCGCTAGCTACGCCTCTGCCGTGGATCTGCAGCCACAAGCAGTGCGTCAGAGCTCCGGCCCTTAACGGCCACTTTTGCGACGCGCCGGACTGGAAGCCGCCAACACGTCGGCCTGGGGAGGCCATGATTCGACCCGACATCACGCTGAATTTCCGCAAGACCGATCCACAAGAACACTGTAAGTACTCCCTCGAACGATTTATTAGTAATAACATTGCGCGAGTGGATTGAATAGGGCGTGAATTAAATGCTGATAATACGGTACTTCTAAAAAGTTTCTATGAATATTCGGAGTGTGAATAGATATTTGGAGGGAATGGAACTTCATTAAGTGCTTGTGAGCGGAGGAAGTAGAATTTTAATACATATTTATGGAAATAGTTAAGGAATAAAACTATAATTGGGTGTGAAACAATATTCAGTTCAGGGATGTTAAGGAACAAGCCAGAGAGCATAAATTTGCAATTCCTTAGTGCTTTAAACGTTTCACAGTTTTCAACAGGGAGATTGTACTGATTTAAGTGTTTTGTTTTGTGTAATATATTTGATTATTTTGAATGGGAGTATTGTGTAATGTTCCATGAAATACTAATGTTAAATTCTGTGAGAGTGTACATTTATTTTATCTTGTATTGATGTAATTCAAATTAATGTTTGTTACCTTTGCAAGAACTTTGCAAACTGTGCTTGATTAGCACACTGTCATGGTTAAAGTGTTACTAAGACATTATAATTGTAATTAATGAGTTAAATTTTGTTGTTTTCTTCTAGAAGAGAGACAAGACATTAGTAATTATTGATGAGCTACAATGAAAAAAATGTTTTAGCTCAGTTTAATGGAGTTCACACTGTGAGGTACTTGGATGATACATTTGTTATTATAGATGAGAAAATTCCATTAATTTTTATAACTTTTAATATATTCAGTAAATTATTAAATTTGAATTGGAAGAAGAATATAATAGGATTAACTTCCTTGATTTTACAATCTTCAGGCATGATAACAAATTAGACAACTGGTATAATAAAAAGACTGCTAGTTTTTCTGCAATTATACTGGAATATTATCTGGTTTTCTAAATTGGATGACAATTGGAGTCATCTGTAATTTAGTCAATAGAAATATTAAATTATTACATTTAAGTTTTCGTAATAAGTTTAGCTTATTCGTAAAAAAGTTAAACAAATGCGTTTGGCCAACTACTGCCCAGAAAAATTCAAACTTTATTATTGTAACACCAACTGGCGTCGGGAAAGGCGCGGTTAGCGACCCGGTTCTAGCTCAGTCGGTCCTACTCCCTTTACTCGTATAAAAACTAGCCAATTGTAACAACTTTACTAGTGTGAAAACTAGCCAATTGTAACAATTTCCTGAACTTGAGATTCAGTGATGGAAGGCATTGTAAGCTAAAGCATGCATGGGCATTCAAAATAATTTGATTACTGGTAAAAACAAACGTTTATTTCTGGACAGAGCTTGGGTACCAGGGAGTTACATTAAAAAATAAAAGAAAGAAAGATTGAATAAAAGGAAAAAATAAAGATTAAAATTAGAAGGAAAGCTACAACTAGAGAAGAGTACAAAATTATTTAAAGTTAGATTTACAGAGTTGTCCTGAGGACCTTTCTTGTGCCTTGGCGCGGCACCGCTTTGACAATACTGCAAACGGTTTTATGCCCCCAGTTACAATGCCTGAGAGCCCTTCGTGGCAGATGTTCTGTAGGCGGGTGGCGCGGTTGGCGACCTTCGCAGGAATTCGTTCGGGGCGCACGCCCCTTCAACAGCAGGGTAGCAGCGGCTCGTGGCAGTCCGTGACGTCAGCAGAGGGTCGTCTGGAGGCTTCTTCGGCAAATTTTGTAGATAACTGGCGATCTTGCCTGCGATCGGCAGGTGCGGAGCACACAACAATGTCTCCCTCTGCCTATGCGATTCCTCTCGAATAAAAATTTCAGTAATTGCGAAATCCTGCAGCGAACACGCAGTGACAAAGGATTCGACAATTTACTTTTGAAGTGCTTTTGCACTTCCTCTAAAATTCTCCAACTGAGAATTCCGCGGTCTATCACCCCAGTGATTTAACTAAACAAATTTTAACAATGTCTTCGGGAGTGACTCGCCTCTCCCCGCGACTGGCTCCCACCCCAGAGAAGTCTCTCTCTCAAAATGTAATTTTATTTATCCTAAACGCACGAAGTTGACTTTTTATCCCACCCTTTCTCCTCATATGTCTTGCTCCCTACAACGGTTCCGCGTCGCTATTGGCTAAAGGTGATGGCGTTTGTACACTAAATTTGGCCAATAGAGCTCCAGCGGAGTATAGGATTTTTCCATTCTTTGTTTCGAAAGTAGGCCACGTTCTGGGCACGGGGGCTTCCCGGCTACTGAATTATTGGCTTCGCGTTTCCCCGATCACGATGGCAGGCGTTTCGGAAGTATTCCAGATGTGGGCTCCCGCTGGGCGCTTTTACAGTTTACCCCTTTGTTCGGTTGATGGGTGGGGTGTCATAAACATTCGAAATGGGTCAGGGGACCGTGGCTGTTGAAAGAAGGGGGGCTGCGCACGTGACGCCGTATGTTTTTCTTCAGTAGAAAATTTCTTAGGTCTGCTTTACTCAATTTAATTTATTACAATAATTCTGTACCGCTACAATATATTAACAAGCGTTTCAAAAACTTTTAAGAGCTCCACCCAAATTTCTATTGAATTAATTCAAACCAGTGTTGGCATGTCATGTAGATTGCCGGAATGCGGGACCGGAAGCTCAGCGATGCGGATTTTTGCGATGCGAAGCTGGACAGCAAAAATGCGGATATGAATGTGGATATAAAAAAGGGCATTCGTAATCCATTTGGAAATTGGAATAAACACGCGCAATAACATTGCTTTCTCGGTCTTACTACGGTTACAAAACTCTATCCTCTAGATTCTTACGACATGTACAGAAATATGATCGGTCCTTTTCTTTCTTTCGTAAAAACTAATAGAGAGAAAAAGAAGAAAGATCCACAGTGCTGTATCTAAATCATCAGAAAAGCCATGAAGCTGCCCTTTTCTAAAAACAGATTAATAATCCTCAAAATTACTAATCTCCCGCAACATCCACTTGAACTGGCAGAACCTGATCCAGAGGTCAACAATGAATTGAACAAAACGATATTTAAAAACAAAATTAATAACGAAATTTAAAACTAAAAAATTAATAACTCTGATAGTCAGGAATTGTACAAATTTTACATACATACTTTTTGTACAAAGTTTTCACAAAATTATCTTGAAATTTTTGCAAGTCTACGATCGCTCCTAACGTATTAATGAAAATATTTACATAACATTTATGCACATTTTTATTGTAAAATAAAAATGTTATACAAATGTGAAGAGTATATTCTTTTTCATTTGATTTGACATATTTATTTAGTTTGAAAATTCGCATTCTATTTCTGTTATTTATTGAAAAGTTACAACCTGACGTGGGCAGGAAGAAATTGTCCAGCCTTCATAATGAGACAAAAAAGAAAATTAATCCGTGTCAGATGAGAGAATGAAATTGTCTACCAGCGTATAGCCAATGAAATAGTCTACCAGCGTATTTTAGAGATAGATACAATCCCAGCGTGAGTACACATCGCCAGACACATGACACTGTGTATCCCTCTAATCAACTGCTGTAAAATGTCTAATCCGTGACCTGTACAAACCGGAAACCTTTCTTGACCGAAAACTTTCTCCGGCCCGTGACGTTATATGGTATTTTACACAGCATAAAACGGGGAAACGGAACAGTTTGTCATGTCCTATCTAAGAAAAAAATACAAAACGGAATTCCTGTTAATTAACGCGGAATTCCTGTGAATTGGCAGAGAGATCCGAGATGTTGATAATGAAGTGAATACATCTTCAAGCTGGTTTGAAGTTCTCTATCCCTATGACATGCGATTTAGTGGTGGCAGCCTGTCATTGAAGAAGAGGGGCTCAGCTCTCAGCACAGAATTTGACCTTAGGGTTGCTCAAGGTATTGACCGTAAAAGAATTCCCTCTCTCTCGACCTTTTGAATATCGAAAACTTTAACAAACGAAGAATTTATTTATTTTTTGTTATATTTTAAAAACTGTTTGTATTAGCCTGTTCAGTTTTTAACATGAAGTTGACCATACAAACGTAGATGTTAAGTTGCAAGTTTGTTTTAAAGTATTAGTAATATTGGAAGTTAAGTATTAGGACACTTTTGTTGATTAATAATATGGTATAATTAATTATTTTAATTAAATGTAGATTTCATTTTAAATTAGCTTAAAAAAAAATTGATTACTAGTTGGCCGAACGTATCCACAACGTGGAATGCTTGTTTTGCGTAAGTTTACAATTGAAAGTTTCGCGTTAAATCAAAAAGTAGAAAATTTTATTTCAAGTTTGGTATCACAGCAATCTAGCATATGTGCTATTTTCAGATTTTTATCTCGTTATACAGATATTACAGTTCAAAATTTAGAAAAAATCCAAAATTCCAAATTTTAAGAGGACGTTATTTTTAAGTGGTTTGTTATCAACGATATTTTACAACAAGTAACTATACTGTTATATGTAAAAGCACAGACAAAATTAAGGCTGTGTTTTTAATACTTCTTTGAGAAATCACTCTCTGAAAAGCGAATTTTGTTTATTTACGTTCCATAGATTTGATTGCATTTATTTCCCCCGCAAAACCGAAGAAGTTATGTGAATAATGTTTCGATTTTTAAGTCAGAATACACTGAATCCAACTCTCTTCGTTCTAGAATGTTAGAAACTATTAAAAATTCCAAAAATCAGATTTTCTCAAAAATGGCTTCACATTTTTTTCTTTAACATTTTGGTTTGTGCTAAGTGCACTCTGAGATGGCATATTGCTAAACGCCATATTGCTATTTGATTTCGCTTTTTTAGAAATTACAAACATTTAATTTTGTGACTTCTCTTACGTTGTTAATGTTTACGTTAACAACAATTTGTACACTTTAATTTATTTACGAGTACATGAGTTTATATAATGTCGTATAAAGCTTCTCGAAAACTGAACAGTTTTCTGTCAAAACTAGCTAAAAATTTCGCAATTTCAGAAACACTTGAACGCCATTTCTAAAAAATGGCATCAACTTTTTCTAAAAACTTTTCAATGGTATTGTGCAAATGGCACTCCGTAATGTGACGTTAAGTTCGTATCAGGGTACTTTTTATTACATTACTCAAGTGCAACGTTTCTGAAAAATCTCTCACGCCGGTAGTATTAACATTTCTAGCAATTATAAAACACTATTGTATTAGTGAGCTAAAATGATTCCAATGACTGTAATTGCAGTTTTTCGAAAAAACAAACATCAGTGAAAAAATGCTTCAAATTTGGAATTTACTCTATCCCGTAAGCGCTATTTTCGTAAAAACGGCTCCAACTTTTTCAAAGAAATTTGCCAATTAGGACGAGGTTTTACTGTTCTTTAATGTACTTAAAATACTTCCGTTCTACTAGTATTAGGAAATCGAAAAATAAAGAAAATGTTTAAAAAATATACCTTTGGCGGCGACGCATGGCAGCAGGCAAGAGTATGGGGCCAGTTCGAATAGCTAACAGAGACGAAACGAAATAGAAAACGAATACGTGAAAGTCTGTGCCATTTGTAGCACCACTAGCTTTGTTGTGTAGCAGTGTATTCATATTCTTGCAGTGCTCATTTCATTTCTTAATTGTTTGGTGGTTTTTCATTTTTTATTTCTCATTGAATTCAATTGTACTGTCGAGTGCCTGTGTGCACACACTGCTGGAGATCGCAGTAAGGTAACGTATAGTTTTTCGAAAATCTTAGCAGTATTCGTGTAATTCTTATGTAATTCTTAAAGAGCTTCTAACAAAAAAAATCCCGTTTTTTTTAACGGATAGTGGAAAGGAGGCTGAAAAACTTAGCATAGCTGTCATTTTGTTGAACTTTCGTTGAACCAGAATTTTTAAAAATTGCATACGTTTGAAATACTTCGAAAAAGTTTGTAATGTTTTAGCACCAATAACTTTCATACATCACCTGTAATGGCCTGTCACTGTCCAAGCACAGCAGAATTCTTTTCAGGGAGGATATAATTTTTTTCTCTTTATGAGCAAGAATTACTTCATCCCTGATGAACAACTTATTTATTTGAAATTGTGAATCCACTTGAATCAACTCCATTGATGCCATCAAAATGCTCAGCCACAAGAGACATGACCTATGACAACAAGTTGTTGCGTGAGGGAAGATTGCTATTTTGCCATTAACAATTATCACAGAGAGACCGTTGTATTCCATATGTTGTTTCAGGGTGTACGTAATGTTCTATGATACTTAGACCCGTAAGTGATGTCTGTTATATCGTGAAAGTGGAAGTGTTGTTCCCACGCTAGAATGTGAGATATTGGCTGGGCTACTCTTTGACTTGCAATGTGCTTCCCTTCTTTAAGTATCTCTCCCAGAGGAGAACCGCACTTGCCAGAATAATCACTGAGCTACGGAGTGTACTGACATGTGTGGTAGTGTAGTGCAAATAGTTGTAAGAATGTGCTATGTAACAGCCTCTGATGCCCGTAAGAGTTTTTGAGATTCGTAGGGTTGGCCAGACGGTCATAGTTAATCGACTCTTCGACCTGTTATAAGGTTGGGAACTGAATAGGAAACGCAATAATTGTACTTGGTCCGTATTCTGTTTTTTTTTCTCAGATATTCACGTTACTCGGCCGAATATCCTGGCAGGAATAGATTATGAGATTTCACAATCAATGAGCCGAAAGTTTTAATGCTGGCTACTAGTATAAATTTCTACAAGAGGATGGCTCAAAAACAGTTTAACTGTTAAAAAGCTCTTACAACAAATTGTTTTGACTTTTTTCGCAAGAGATAAATTTCCAAACGTAAGGAAAAACATTTTAAATTAAGGAATTCTACATATGTGTCCAAACGATTCTTACCTCATTTTTGCCGCTCTTGAATTCGATGAATCAGAGGTACATCGTTTTGCAGGCGTCGTTGCCTCAACAAAGACTACTATTTCATATACCTAGTATTGATCAAATTTTTTAAAGAGATTTCTTCATTCAGCACTATAGCTCTCCTAATGGAAAAGTTTCAGAACATTATTTTGAATAACCTAGCATGTGTTTTTTTTTCTACTTCATCAATATTAGAGTCAACGTTACGTACGTAGATAGAACGTTCACTGGAAATTTTAATATTATGAGGTCGATTCTATGATTATTTTACGGTACCTGAATCACTGCTCATCATAAAGATAATGAAATAGGGAAGCCATTCCTTCACAAACAGCCTTGAAAGTCATTCAATTTTTAAAACAATTTGCTGCAACTTCAAAGACGCAACGTGACTCCAAAACCTTGGGGACTTTGAGCGCTTCTTGCTTTTGGAGTAATCCTCCACTAATTCCCATTGCCCGATACGTCTCGTCTTCAGTGAGTTTTCGAGAGGACCGCCAGGTAGCATCTCCGCGTACCCGCCTTTCTCTTTCGAGCTCCTGCTTCACTACCCAACTGCCAGAATTGAGGAGGAATTAGGATAGAAGTAGTGCTTAGGACATCTGTGTTGGACTAACAGTAAAATTTCAGTTGCAAAACCCGCGGATCTCATTGAAGAGAAAAAAGCAGCGGTTGCTATGAAGCATAACATTTTCAAAGGTACTTCGCAGCGTGGTCAACAGGGCGCAGCACTCTCCAGACCGATGCGCTCGACGGATTTGCCGCAAAGACTGCTAGTTTCTCATAAAGACGTTTGCATGTAGGGTTGCCAGATTGTATAATTTTCACATTGTGGGGGGGGGAATGAGGAGTATATGTGGACAGGAAAATACTTGGGGATTTTTTGAGTGGAAATTATTTTCATCCGGAGACAAGATAGAAATATAAATCTCTCAATTATTGTGTATAAAAAAGAAACACTGTAATTTTGAAATATCAAAAGGCGAAAAATGAATGAAAGGCATAGAGAAAGAAAAACGAAAATAGCAAAGGGTTTCGATAGTGGAAAGAACGATGATTGGTTGATTTTCATTATGTGAATTCAAGGAGACAGCCAAGGGAATCGTCAGGGACCGCTCGTGTAGGTCTGTAGATTGGAGAATATTTTTCGTTTCCATATTATAGAATGGTTTTCATTGGGGGAGGGGGGTTGAAGAGCTCGCAACACATCTGGCAACCCTGTTAGCACACATTATTTAATTAAACAACCGGACCTGCTGTGGCAGATCGCGTAGACATGAGGTGCAAGCAACGAGCTGGTATGTTCTATACAGAGTGTCTGTCCCTATAGTTTCAGCGCCCTTAGTGAAGGCTCGCAAAACTAGTGGTCACAATGTTGTCTGAAGTTAAAACATAAGAATGCCGGTGTAAGCGTTCGCAACCAACGCCAAACGTAATTCTGTACTCAGATTTTCGCCACTTTGCCCCTGGCAGTTATCAGCTGTTGAGTTTCATCAAATTGGAACCATAGACGTAACCATAGTTGGGAAGAGGCAATTGTGTTGTTCAAGCTCCCGATTGACAGAACCGTGAACAGCTGAAACCTGCCCGGGGCAGAGTTAAATTAATCGCAGTATAGAATACTTTGTTTCTCAGAGGGTGCTGCTATGACTACAAAAACGTGCCTTCAATTTACTCCAAAGATGGAGGCGCTTCATCCTCCATCTCGCATTCCTCGACCATTCCCTCTCTACAGGAGGCGGTCCATAAAGTAGGTGAAACATCATCTTATTGTATATTTGGAGTTAATTACTGAAATATTCAATGGCATTTTAAAAGGAGGTAAAATGCCTGAAACATGTAAATTAGCCCATATAAATTCAATTTACAAAAAAAGGCTATAAGAAAGATAGTAATTGATAGAGGGATAAGTGTGACTTCATGTTTAGTTACACTGTGTGGACGTGTGCTAAAGAATAGAATTGAAATGCAAACATCAGACTCAGTGGAGCAAAGTGGTTTTAGACCAGGAAGATCCTGTATTGACAATATTTTCTGTCTCAAACAACAGATGGAAAAAACAATTGAGTGAGGAAGAGAACTTCACATAATTTTCAGTGATCTCAAAAAGGCTTATGATAATGTACCAGTAAAAGAAATATGGGGGCAATGGAAGAAAAAGGAATATCAACATACATAAATGCACTCAAACAACTTTATAAAGATACGAAAAGTCAAGTAAAAGTGGGGGAAAAGTTTATCTGACAACTTCCCAGTATATAAAGGATTACAGTGTTGAAGTCTACTTTTTGCAGACGACCAGGTGATAATGGCTGAAGATGAATATGTGTATATATTATTTATATATATATAACTTATATATACATATATATATATAAGAGATGAGAGAGAGAGGAGAGGGAGGGGGGAGGGAGGGGGGGAGGAAGACACACACACTTATATTTTCAGAAAATAGTAGAGAGGATGGGAAAATGGGGAAGTGGAAATAAATTATACAAACTGAAATGGTGGTGGGAGGTATGCCCCATGATACTATAGGAATAATTAAAGGTAATACACAATATAAGTATTTGGGAGTCATACTAATAACATATGGTAGAGACGAACAGGATGTGAACATTAAATATGAGGAAAAATAGCCACAAGGCAGTTGAATCCAGTCCTGTTGAACTCAATTATTGCAATAAAGACAAAGAAACGCATATATAGCGCTTACATAGAGTGTACCACACTCTATGGGGCAGAAGTCTGGACACTGACAAAAAGTTGACAAACTTCAATCAAAAAAATGTCGTTTTGGCGTAGAAATTGTAAACTTTCTCTGTTAGACAAAATAAGTAATGATGAAATAAGAAATAAAATGAAAGTGCAAACAACCTTGAACGAGACGATCGAAATGAAACTACTAAAATGGTGTGGACATATGGGAAGGTTGAAATCGGATAGACTTCCACCAAAAGTTTGGGAATGGATACCAAATCCAAGAAGATTCAGGGGAAGATCGAGAAGAACGTGGAACGTGGCAATAACTGAAGCCATGGAAAAAAGAAAAATGGAAGAAAACGATGTTTGGGATAAAGGGGCATGGAAATAGAGATGCAGAAAACGGCCAAGGCTGTAAAAAAACTCGCTGTATAGATAAAAAGATAATGATGAGAAAAAATAGCTCATAATGAAAATATTTGCGGCGTGAGAGACATGCCAATTAATACATTTTTGTAATTTATGAAAAAACAAGAGTAAAAAAATGACGTTTATGTCATCTCATATAGTACATTTAATCCCTACCAAAAGGGTAAAGAAACAAATTGAAGCCCTTTTTTGCGAACGTCTTGTTTTTGTTATTTTTTAAAATTGCACATATTGCAAACAATACTACAAAAAAGTTGTAATTTTCGAAAATTCAGATTTAGCCATGAAAATTGGGCCAAAGCCACCATTATAGGACAATTTTACTCTAGTCTTACAATTAATTTAAAGAAATAATTTGGAGATATTTTTGAAAAAAGTTGAAAATATCAGAGAGGTTTCAAGTAAAGTACTCCCAAAAAGTAATGAATGATTTTCAAAATCGCTCTGCTTTGACTCAGGCCAAATGGAAATTTGGCCAATTTGAAAGAAATCCTACGTATGGTTTAGGCGTTAGTGTTGTTCTCAAACAACAGACGGACGGGCGGATATGACTCCGTATATATGTGCATATACAAGAAAGAAGTTTTTTACTCATAATACCAAAAAAAATTACAATTTGTTGTTCTGTGTAATATATGTTTTGTAGGTTTGTTATAATATCACAAACAAGTGTTTTTTGGACACATTTTGGAGAAATAAAAAATAGTGCGTTTTAGTAAGCTGTAGCTCGCTCGATAACTGGTTTCCAAATAAATGCCTCATAGAGAATTTGTAATAAATTTTTTTCTCTTTAATATTGAATTTAATAATTTGTAAGAAGAAAACTAGGGGTTTTAACTCGAGCCTGGGTATATAAACATCAAAAGAAAAGTGTCTATGGCCTTTTTCAGGGTAACACCCCTTTTTAATACCTTCCGGCTAGACTAAAAGGAATCGAACTATTACAATTTCTCATACAATCAAACATATCTTCTGCAATTTGGACTGTGACTCATGATTAAGGAACTTCCTGTTTCTGAAACTTCAGAATAATTTTACATGAACTCCGACACCATTAACAAAAGCAGTTTCTTTAAACTAACATGGACCACAGTCATGATCTTTGGAGGATGCCGGTGAAATTTTGATCAGAAACACCGTGAAATTTCATTACCACAGTCTTCTGTGTAAGTGACAGTTTGCTACAGCAATACAGAAATATACTAACTAGGAAATATGTTTTATTTTCAAGTAACTGGAATTGAAAATGAGATCATTAAATCGTTGGTAAATCGAAGCAAGATTTTATTTCCACCACTACATGCCACACTAGAATCCATTTCGTAACATAGAAATCGTTTTGTAAAGATATAGATATTACGCATTCACTTATTTGAGTCAAAAATTCTAGTGATATCTAAAACCTTTCGTGAGTTGTCGAATCAGACATTTTTCAAAACACCATTTTGAAGCAGTGCTAATTAATATACTATAAGTCATGTGATGTCTGTAAGAAATTTCAAGGAAATTCTGCACCGAGAATTTTAATCAATTGGAAGAATTTTTGGTCTTGTAAAACAAAAAGGCAAAAAGTAATACGGTGGACCAAAAGGAAAAGAACGGAAAATACAGAATTATAAACGGGCCAAAAAAGTACCCCTACAAAAAACATATTTTTATATTAAAAAGGAAATTCTGGGGATGTTGTTGTGATATATGTAATATTAGTATCTCCAAATTGATTGCGAGTTTATTTTGGCATTACTTGCGTGTTCAGAGAAGGTACCATAAAGATATTATAGTATTTTCCTCATGCTTTTAAATATTTCGAAAGAGTGTAAATGTTTATTTTTTTTTTTCAATATTTTTAAACTGTAATCGAATATTGGCCACGTAAAAAAGGGATTCTGTGCTAGGCTGTTGAAAATATTGAATTATCAAACTTTTCCGTTAGATGAGGTAAAGTACTAGATGAAGTAATCTCTTTCCGAACATGTGAAGCAATACTTTGGACGTGGAATATAGGTCTTTGTTGTGGCAACGACGGCTGCAAGTAGTAGTCCCTTTCACTAACCCCAAAATTCTCGAAACTTTTCTCCAAAAATGAGGTAAGAATTGTTTGTACACATATCTAAAGTTCCTCTATTTGCAATTTTCTTTACACATTTGGACGCATAAAAATACGTCAAAAGAGTGTATTATAAGGGCTTTATAATTTTTTATCCATAACCCAATTCTTTTTGCGGTCGTCGACCTGGAGAGGTGGCTCAGGGCGTCAATTGATCTCTGCTGTGCCTCTGACCCCGCGGTGCTACGTTTCGAGTCCCGACTTTCACAGGATTTTCCACATTACCCAGAGAGCTAGGTCGCGTTCTGCCGCAGTCTGGAGAATTCTAGCCGCGAGCTACTCTGATCTGTAGATTTATGTGGTATTTACGATCAGTAGCGGGCGCTGGCTAGAGCAGCGCCCTACAGAACGCGACATTATCCGTGCACGAGCGTACCTTACCCATTTCTCACCCCCATCCTGACATCTTACACACACATGCACTACAGTAGCTGGCACACCAGTCGGGAGCTTAGAGCTTGCCGCGGCAGGGGCGGTGCCCCTCTGGTGGGAGATACCTGGAAAGGGGAAAACCCAGCTAGACAACGGTCAGCGCCGGGTGTCGCCATCCAGCGGGACAAGAAATCTCCTGAGCAAAAAACACGCACTACACTTACGGGAGTAATGACCTTGGCAGTTGACGTGCGCCCGGTATCACTAGCTAGGACTCGATTGGAGTCTTCGCCTTGTCTTACGTCAGTCATTTTTCCTAGCGGTGACTGTTAAGGTTTACGGCTCAAGCGCCCGAGTGATTGGGAAGTGGCAGGTTCTATCTCCACCATGTGCTGGAGTTTCGAGGTGAATGTCGCATAAGCGCCTTAAAATTCGGACCAATGTCCCTATCTTTGTGGCGGGTCGATGCGTCGATTGCCTATCACCGTGTGGCCAACCCTTCGAATCTCAAATATCTCTGACGTGCGTTACTTCACATTTTGTTATACTTACACGCACTGCACTGCCACATGTCAGGTGACCTCTCCGTAGCTTAGAGCTTATTCAGGTTGGGGTGGTACCCAACTGGGGGAGATGCCTACAGAGGGAATCAACTGGCTAGTCGAAGAGAAGGTCAGTCCTGGTATCAAATTCTAGCTTGGGAATAATACATTCATTCTCAAGATACAACACACACTACATTTACGGAACTAACAGAGAACATGACTTATCCGGAGACAAAATAATTAATCGAAATGTCTCTCTGTGGTAATTGTTAACGGTAATCGTCCCTCACCCAATAACTTATTTTCGTAGGTTATGCCTCTTGTGGTTGAGCTTCTTGACGCAGTGGATTGTCGTGAATACAAAATTGAAAACAAATCCGTGGTTCAACCAGCAAGTTTTAACTTTCGAATATTTTGAAGGAATCCTAAGATCATCTCTGAAAAGAATTCTAATGTGCTTAGAAAACGACGGACCTTTACAGGTGATGTATGAAAGATCTTTTTTCTACAATTATTTCATATTTCCAGTTCTTTTTTTTAAATTCAGGTTGTACGGTAGTTTAGTTATGACAGTTATGCCATTTTTTTCATCGTCCTTTCCTCTATTTGCTGGAAAAATTAAAGATAAAAATTTGAAATTTTCTTTAACAAAAATATTTGAGAATTGCAAAAATGTTACGTGAACACTAAGATTTTTGAAATAAGATACATTACATTATTTCAAGATTTGTCATTGAACAAAATACTACAGTAAGGAAAAAACTCTATATACAATTGTCTTGTTGGTCTTGTCCGTTCAAATTTTAGTTTAATAATAAATCAGAAATTTAGAGATTCCAACGAAAATGTGACAAGCGGTAATTTTATGCTTTTTTACGCCATTTCAGAACATTAAAAAATATTTGAACAATTTTTCTGATTTTACTTTATTAAGTAATGTAATACACGTAGTACAGGGAAAGTTTTGTAAAGCTGCGGAAAATCGATTTCGAGATTCTCGCAGAAATAGACTTTTTGGGATTGCCTAATACAGAAAAAGCTTTTTTTTAAAAAAAAAATCCGTTTATAAACTCTACTAAGGCCTAAACCATGCGTAGATTATTTTTCAAAATTAAGAAACCCTTGTCTATCTGGCATGAGTCGAAGTTTTGAGACGTTGAAAATCTCTTTAAAATTTTCGAAGTACTTTACATGAAGCTCCAGGGAGATTTTCAAATTTTTCACAAAAACTGCTCAAAATGTATTCTTTAAATTTATTGTAAGAATAAAGTAAAATACTCTTATGAGGGTGGCATAGGTTTGATTTTCACTGTTTACTCAAAAATATGAATTTTTTCGGCGTTAGCCTACAACAAAATTGAAGAGAGATTTTTCTTCATTTCAAATTTTATTCTCCATAATAAGTTCATTCATTAAAGGCAGCTATATTTTAAATTTTTTGTAGTTTTTTAGCAATATTGTTTACTGCATGTGCAATTTTGAAAATAACAAAAAAAGATTTTCTAGAAAACTATTCTTTACATTTTTACTTTAAACTTTTGGTAGGGGCAAAGTTAAATTCACTCTATAAAGTAGCATAAACGCACTATTTCTCTATTCTTTGTTTTTCCAAAAATTACAATTTAATTTTTTGATTTTTCTATTGTGTCGTATTTACTTAAGTCATATATACTTAAGCGACAATTTTCACATTAGTGAAGTAATTAGTACATGTGTTTTAAATACTGTTCTATACAGTTCCTCGACTCTCAAAAACTCGATCGTTTTCTGTGTAAACTAGTTCAAAATTCCGCTTTCAAGTAGCTTTATGAGACATTATTTAATGTACATGTACTCATAAATACAATAATGTGAACAAATTGCCGCCAATGTAAAAACTAACAACGTGAGAGACTAGTAAAAATCTTACTTTTGTAATTTTTGAAAAACAAAAGAATATGGCAATATGTCGTTAATATCATCTTAGAGAGTGCATTTACCACAATACTTACCAAACATTTAAAGAAAAAAGTGGGGACGTTTTTTTGCGAAAATCTTGTTTTGTAATTTTTTTAAATTGCACAAATCGCAGGCAAAATTGCATGAAAAGTTCTAAAGTTTTCGAAAATATGTGCAACTAATTATGTTCAACAAATTGTAATTGAAGGAAAAATCTTTATCTTTAGTTTTGTAGTTGTAGGAAGTCATCAAAACAAATTCATAATTTTTAAATTTTCGAAAATTCAGAGTTAACCGTGAATATCGGACCTTTGCCACAGTTGAGTGTATATTACTCTATTCTGACAAGAAATTTAAAGAAAAAACTTGGAGCCCCTTTTGAGAAAACTTCGAAAAGTTGTGGGCTTTATTGAAAATACCCCTAAATTTTAAACAATGTTTTTCAAAATCTCAAACCTTCGTCTCGAGCCAGATGGACACAGATTTCTTCAATTTAGAAAAATCGTACGTAATATATGTATATATGTAAATGTGTGTGTATATATGTAAATGTGTGTATATAGTATGTTAATGTGTGTGTATATAATGTAAATGTGTGTGTATAGTATGTAAATGTGTGTGGTATATATGTTAATGTGTGTTTGTATAGGTATTGTAAATGTGTGTGTGTGTGTAGTATATGTAAATGTGTGTGTTGTAATATAATGGTAAATGTGTGGTGGTGTGTATATATGTAAATGTGGAGTGTGTGTGTTTTTTTTTGTTTTTTTTTTTTTTTTTGTTTTTGTTTTTTACGAGGGAGGGGAAATCTTCCTAAAGGGCACAGCGGGGCCCGACAAACCGCAGCGTGTGGGATCATAGCTAGCCTATGGTCCTACTCACACAGAAAGCACTTCCATTTCCTGCTATTTCCTTTCCGCGGAGCGGCGTCAGGCATTGCATCGAGAAGGAAGGAATGGCTTTTCGCACGTCCCTGTTTTAATGAAATATCGGGAGTTCTTCTTCGTCCTGCTCTCGAGCGGAGCGTCCTTCATATAAGAGACGAGGACGTAGATGGTTCTGTGTACTCACCATATAATATAGACAATCTCCATAAATATTATCATTATACTAGTGTCAAGCAGCATCATAGTTTGTAAGTATTGGTCTGGGGTTCACTTCCTCTTGAGATAGGTAGATCTTAGTGATAAGTTCTTGAACTCTTTATCCACTTGTACGAAGTACTCACGGATACATAGAAAGAAACGTGTTCAACTCAATATTCTAAATCACTCTTGGGAAATACACATTTATTGAGTTATGAAGGAGTATTTTCATACTGATTCAACAACTGGTAAATCTGTGGAGACTATTGATAACTGTCGGCTAACATCCCTGCTGGGGCCACTCTTTCGTAGTTAGATAACAATTGCTAATTCTTCAATGATTTGCGCGCTTTGAACGCTAGCGTCACATTGATTTGTTATAGTGCCTAATTAGATCGAAATGGTCGCATCTCGTTCAGCGCTTGATGATTGCTCCATCGTTCGTTGCCATTGGTCATTGTACTCCATTGGCGAGCCGGTAGCAATCGTGTCGACCGTGCTAGCGTGTAAGGTCTTTCGCATGGGGTATTTGCGGTGACGAAGTGGTAACTCCATAGGGATTTGTAAGCCCCTCCGGTTGGGCGCAAAAACGTACGGGTTCGTAGGCCTTCTCTCTGGCGGCAATTAGTCCGGGGATCGGAGACATTTTTTCTGGGTACGCCAAAAACACACACAGGCCAGCATAGGGGGATACGCGGGGCGTAACGCTCGGCAAAGCCCGGAAGGCGGAGTTCTATGCACCGGACTTTAGGGCCCAGGGGGCGACAGTGACTGGAATGCCCATCGCGATCTAGCAAACAGTGGTGGAGCTAGAGAAGAATGGAATTTACTACGCTATGTCAGACGGAGGCCTCAGGCTTCTTTGGCTCAGGACCAGTGGCCCTAACGAGTTAGGATGGCGGCACAGACTCGGGTCGCCAATCTACCGCGATTGTCCGCAATCGGCTGCGACGAATGCTTTCTCGGATGACCAATTTGGCGAGCCTCGATGATAGGGTGGCTCGGACAAAAAGCACAGGGTTCTTGCTCGTCACGGTTGTGTGTTGATATATATTGCTGGTTAGATATGTTGGTCATAAGGTTCTGGTCTGTGTGTGTCGTGCTGGTTCAGGTCTGGTGAAATTCGTCTTGGAGAGAACTAAGACCACGATTGAATTCCCCATACCATCGATAAACACTGGTCCTTGGTGGAGCTTCATCGCCAATAATTGATTTAAGTTTATCCATGCACTGATGCTGAGTTAATCCACGTCGAAAGTTGTAAAAAATAATCGCACGAAAATGTTGACGATTTAATTCATTTTTTGGGCTAAGATGAATCTTTTCAGTTACTGTAAACAACACAAATAGCGCACGTATGTCAACGTTTTGAGTACGTATAACCTCAAAACATCCACATTTACGATAGAGCTGTCAGTTATCAGATTGCAACACCAGCTTTTCCAAAGCCTTTCCAATAACATTTATTAACGGAGCTATTTGCCAGAACTTTAAAATCAATGCTTCCTAAAATCGTATCTGAAGCAAGTGACATTGCATTTGAATCTGACTCAGTATCACTCTCCCAATCAGTACTTTTTTTCGCCTTTTCTCAAGTTTAATTTTTTGCATTTTCTTTGTTATTTTTATCTTGATTTATTATTATTTATTTTTATTTTATTTATGAACTGGGTATGACACTTTCTTATGAAGATATATTGTAATAATTTTGAAATTTATTTTATATTTAAGTTGTATATTTGTTTTTATCTTTGTATTCAGTTATTTTTTGTTGGTTTTCTTCTTGTTGGGCTATAGTGTATATGTTTAAACTTGTTATTGGATAGTGCAAAGGACGTTCAAGAGACTGGTATAGCTCCCATATTCGTTGAAAACCCTGATTTAGCTTGTAATTGTTCAACATTTTTTCGACGTCTTCCTACAACAAAACTATTAAAGATTTTATTTTTCCGTTAATAAAATCTCTTTTGAAAAGGAGTATTTTGCAATAGGGTTATGATCAATTTTTCGAAAATTGGAGAACTGGTCGGGTAATTTTGCGGAAAATGTAGGTAATTTTAGTTTTCAATAAATTTTAAACACTGTACTTATTGTGTTGAATAATTTTGACCTCAAATTGAATATAAGTTCTGAAGATAATGCTGCACATCTCATGTTCGTTAAAAATTCTGATTTTTGAAAATTACAAAATTCATTTTTTAGTATTCTATAAACATTTTTTATTACTGAAGTGTGTCTATATTTACATGAAAAATTATGTGCGAGGTGTGTTGATACAGAGAGAATTTGTGGTACTAATAGAATTACATAACCATTACTAAGGTCGGAAAAGAAGTGCTGTTTTAGCACCACTTGTTTTGGAATATAAATCCCTAGAGGCACATTATTGCATTATCACCAAGCTTGTGATGCATCATATTGTTTATATGCAAGGGACATTTCCAAATTACCTAGAAAAGTATTACGGTCTCAGGGTTTTAACATTTTATATATAATATTTATATATATATATATATATATATATATATATATATATATATAATGTTAAAATATACTAATAAACGTAAACATACACATTGTTAAATATTTAAACCATGTAGTAATGAAGTGTATAATACAGCATTAGACTTTTGTGTTTCTTGAAATGCGCAGGTGACCTTCGCATTACCCGACAATCCATCGCCCTTCAGCATAGTCGCCGGAGCTCACGCTGCCAACCTTCCGGTGATGATCCACCCACACCCTAAGAACCCCTCACGTGGGTTTGTAAACGTACTGACACTGCGTGACGAAAGATTCTCTCCTGACCTTTTGGCCACATTTTTAACTAGTGGGCTCTCGACCAACGTCCAAGGTTATTTCTTAATAGTGCGTTTTCAAAAATTTTGTACCATGGAATTTTTTCAAGGTTTATACACAGAGATCTATCGCCAACTCGGCACTAGTCGGGTGCTGCACCTGAGCCCAGACAGCGACCCGTACGTCTATTTCGCAAAGCCTTACGATCCTGCGCGGAGACTATGGCCCAACGTTGCAATGAGTGTGACAGATTTCTGCAGAGACCAACGTCATGAGCGCACCAGGCACCTGCGTCTGTCAAATGGAGTTGAAACCCCGAAAGGATTCAGGTTCAGTTTCATAGTCCGAGAACAACACATGTGGGTGGACAGAAGAGGACAAACGCGGTTAGGAGGTCGTGACATTGGATTCGCCAAGATGCTTTTACAGTTTGGTATGCGGTGGAAGATGTTAGAATCTGAAAGCGCAGTTGAATTATTTAACAAGAGACGCTTGGAAGTTTCATTGCTTCTTAACAGGGTTGTTAAACCAGAAGTTCTCACAGGAAATGTGGAATCAACTGTTGCTGTGATGCAGGTAATAACTGTAGTAAGTCTATCTCTTTCGTGTTTCCGCAACTGAAATGGTCATTAGTCCCATACGTGTAGTTCATGCACAGCGGGAGAGAGGTGTTGGTGTTCCTGCCATGATGAATGGTAAGATTCAGCGCCGACTGACTCGTTCATTGAAGAGGCTTCCTCCATCCAGGTAACTTCTACCAGTGGGAACCCCCCGCAGTCGATACAGACTCTAGGCCCCAAATGGTCTTCAAGGGTGTTCAGTAATATGCTGATTGCAAACAAGTAACCGTAAGGAAGGACGAAACAAGGAAGAGAGAGAGAGAAGATTACAGGCGGCGCGTGGCCCGTTTGTTATTGTACTACTCCGTCAGTATTTGTGTGTTATTCGAAGAAACCACGGAAAACTTGCGTTCAGAGAAGCCGGCAGGTAGAATTCTCCTTCAGCCGGAGTCAGGTGTTTGGAACGTAGAGGAGTTTGGAATATTTTCTTCAATGAATCTACTAGTGGTGTAAAAATATTTATACGTTTTCAAAAATATACAATTTGTTAATTTTCTATCATCATTATGTTTGTTTAGCCTTAGTTTAAGCTTAATTAAAATAAATTATTTAATTAATTATAGAAAAAAATACAAGCGTAATGTAACATAAAAGCCTCCTCACTCGTACGTAATGCAGCAAAACTTTGCCACAACCCCAATTCACAGTTTCGTAATTTTTATTTATATTTTATTTATTTATGGAGGTTACGTAGTATGCAGTCAGGTGATGTACAGCAGCAACATGCCTATTTTGTTCGTAGGCTGATGGGCACCTAGTGGTATGCCATGACCTTTGCCTAATTTAGTAACGCCTATCACATCGTGTTTCCGCCGATAAAAAGCGTATGCTATAGGCGACCTTTCCTTGTAGGCTCACAAGCCCCTAGCAGTACGCCTTTGCACCAAATTTAGTGCTACTGATGAACCACTTTCACTCATTGTGTTTCCGCTGATGGAGCGCAGATGCTATATGCTTGTTTTGCCCATATTCTGACTAGCATCTAGTGGTGCACTTTGCATCAATTGTAGTAATAGTGGTGAATCGGGACTAGTTGTAGTGTTTACGTTTATAGAGCGCAGATGTTCTAGGCTGGTTTTGTCCATATGACTGACGAGCACCAAGTACTGGGCTGTGCCCTCACTCTATTTAAGTGCTAAAGATGAAAGGCATACATTGGCCGTCTTTACACCTATCAACAGAAGGAGTTTTTTTGTTTTTAGGATGACGAGCACCTAGTGGTGCGCCGTGCCCAGCGCATGCCCTTTGGGTTGGTGCTCCTGCTGCCCTTCCGTTGGCAGACCTGGTGTTCAATCGGTGCCATGTTGGCGCTGATGGTGGTCGCTTGGACGTTGGTGCGGACGCACCAGGTCAACTTGGTCGACGCGGCCAATGGCGCCCTGGACGTCCTCGAGATGGTCCTCACCGGGGGAACCTCCAGACGCATTCCTCTGCTCTCTCACAGGCTCGTCTTCGTCTGTGGATTCCTCATGTGGCTACTGGCAGCCAACGCCTACATGGGACTTCTGCTTGGTTTTCTCACAGTTCTCCGACATTATAATGAGCTGGACACTATTGAAGAAGTTGTGCAGGCGACTGACAGACTATACGTTGAATACCAATTGTTTGTGGACATTATGAGTGGAAATATCCACAATTTAGGGAAACTTGCAAAGAACGTGACGCCAATTCTTTATGTACATGAAAGAGATTCATGTGTGCAAGACATTATCGAGACTGGAGAAGCTGCAACTTCTATGAGCTCACATTTGTATTCTATCGTATCTCGCTACAGAAAGTACACAAAAGACGGTCAAAAGTTGCTTCACAAAGTAAAAGAGCCAGTAATGGCCACCACTTGGTATGGATACCTTGTGCGTCGAAATCACAAGATCCTTTATGTCGTAAACCATCTTATTATCCGTCTTTCGGAGTCCGGCTTGAGTGACCACTGGGACCGAATGCTCGAGTACAGTTTGGATTTGAATGGGCAGGGGAGGAAATCGTTATTCAGAGGGGATGCGAAACCTGAAAAGCTGAAAGCAGCTCAATTCGCGGGACATTTTGTTCTGTATGGCATTGGCCTATCGCTTGCGGTAATAACATTTATAGTAGAGCAAATTATCGGTCGTGGGTGGGTTCGCCGCTATAGTTGGGCAATCATTTTCATGAAGCGGTGTCACAGCATACAATGTTTGCAATGGCGTAAGAAGGTATTGAGAAATCCTTACATGTCGTGAACTTCTGTTCGTTGTTTGTGGTTTTCTTATCTAGGTCACGTAGAATGTTTACAGCACCCTCTGATTGTACTTTTTACTTTCTCGCGTTCCTTTTCACCATGTTAAATAGTACTTGCGTACTATAGAGAAAGTTTTCTAATGTTGTGGGAACAATAGCGACGAACTCTGACTGAAAAACTGAAAAACTCGTATTCTGAATCGTGGGAGTTGAAACACATTTTGTAGGGGAGTTCACTACAACAATAAAACGTTTTAGAGGGATTTTTGTTCTACTTTACTAGTTATAACGTTTTAATCCTTATTTGAAGCTATCGATTATGAAGACACGATTATAGACTTGTTTGGTTGTAGGTTATCATTTAAAATAAATTTTAAAAAATTTAGACACATCAAAAAATAAACTTACGTATACGATACAGTAGCAATAGTGTTCATGAAACAACACTATATAAGAACTTTCATAAAAGCCACAACAAAGAATGTAAAAAAGTTTCATTTACGGACAATTGTTTGGCAAGAATTGATAAGAAAATATGACACCATTACTTCATGCCTCCTTTGTTACCATTCATTGACTGACATGTGTTTATATGAAACGAAATTGTGGTATAATAGTAGCACGTAACTGTTACCAAGGGCAGGATAAAAAGTATGTGCTTGTCAACACTAGTTTTTCTCTCCAACAGAGCGAAGTTCGCGTATAAAAATGGTGCAGCTCCCATTTTAGGTTAACACTATATTTTTGAAAACTGCAAAGAATTAACATTGCAAAAGCAGAGTATAGAAATAAGATTTTTTCTAGAGAGATAGATATTTAGTTATTAGAAAACATTCTAGATATCTATTGTAGAGAATATCCTAATGGGATTACACAACTTAAAAATTTTACTTTACATTACTCTTTTTTGAAAACATAGTACGTAGTCTTGTAGAAGCACATGATTCGTGTACTAGCACGTAGTAAGAGAAAGTTGTATAATTCTGCAAGAATAAACGGCAGAATAGAATAAATAAAAGAATAAATTTTTCTTCAGGAAGTTTTCGTGAGTCCCTGATAACACAATGTGGAGTTTTCTTGCACACAGTATCACTGCAAATTCTTTTTTTTAACACCTAAGCGTAGTTTACCCCAAATTTGTAGATATTCGTAGAAAGATAGGTAGTCAGTAGTCCGTTTTCTTGAATCCACATCTTCTTAATTTCTCTCTCTAAGAAGGATAGTCGTATCGTCTCCTGTATTTTTCCAGTAGTATTTTACTTACGCCTTTAATATACACATTTCTAGCGATTTGTAAACACTATTACATTTGTGACTAGAAGTGCTTGAAATGACTTTATATGAGGTTTAATGGGAACTCAATACTTTTTTGTGAAAAGAAGTTCCAAGTTCACGTTTACAGTAGCACTTAAACGCCATTTTTAAAAAAAAGCAGCTACAAATTATTAAGAGAAAACTGTCAGGATTGCCAACGTTGCAGGGAAACATTGTTGCAAAGAAAAGCGTTGACTTTACTTGATTTTCTCAGGAGTAAAAACCTTTTCGAATATTTTTGACTATCAAGGAAAGCGAAAAGCTAACTGTTAAGCAAGATTTAATAATTACATCAAATGTTTTTTTAAGGAAGTGTGAATTGTTCGCGGAACTTATGTCTACAATACTAAATAAACCTTAATTAAAATTTCATTCAAACGTCAATTGCATTTTTTATTTTCTTAGATATTGTGTAAGTACGAATTTACATTGATATTTTTTTGAGAAACAAACCCTTTTCAGAAAAACTGTCCTTAAGGAAGGGCAATGGATAGGAAAAGGGTGGGTATTAACATGTTCGACTTCTTGTCTGTGTACGCTAGTTACACATTTTTACCCGGGGGGCCTTCATAGGGAAAAAAGGTCTAATATGATTTTTTTTAAATGAAATCTAGTCTTTTTCCGTCTTCTTGGCGTCCGTTCGTCTTTGTATTAATCTGTGAACAATTTTACCGCCGAAACCATTCACTGAATTTTCACCAAAGGGAATTGTTCCATATGTATTTGTCTCATAACGCATCCACTATAATTTAGAACGTTTTTTTAAAAATTTCTTTGAAGGAACAGTACTCGGAAAGTTTCCGAAGTTTTGCTAAAATGTCTCTTAACTTCTTTGCATTTCTCGTCTAAACAAAGCAAAGTACGAGTAAGAAAAATAGCACAGGTTCAATATTCAAAAATATCTAAAATTCTGAAAATTACTTAAGTTTAATTTTTGGTTGTCATCCTTCTAGAAGAAACAATTATAGTTTTCAGCATTTTATTGCATATAAACGTAAGATGATGTTGGTTCATATAAGAACGACACTGACACCGTGTGAATCTCCATGGAAGTTGGCACATAAACGTGTATTTTCACACAGGTTTATATGATGTTCATTTTGTCGTAACTATTAGAAGGCACTGTAGAACAAACGAAAAGTTTCCTATATAATTAAATAACTCCTAAATTAAGCGTTAAACAGAATTGCCTTCAAAGAAACTATTTTTTCACCGTAATCTACAGGATGAGATCTTGAGCATTCAATTACATTTTTTGCTGCTCTGGCGCTTCTTGATATCATCCCAACTGCTCAGAGACGTGCAGATTATGAAACTAAATGTGAATGAGAGGCACAGAAAGAAGAAGACAGACAGGCAGAGAGAGACACACACAAAAACGGTCAGATAGATTGAGACAGAGTGGCGGCAAGTAAGAGAGAGAAGGGGGAGGGTGTGTGTGTAAACGTTCGTTATGGAATCCATAAGCTTACTGGTTCTATAAAATAGTCCTTAGCGACAAAACGTGTTTCTAGAACTACCGATAAAGCTTATGGACCCTATAAGACTTTCTATATCTTATAGGTCCTGAAGCGGGTCTACAAATGCTTATGGATTCAACAAAAAAGCAACATGGTGGCTCTGCGCACTGCTACAGCTCTTTTGTTTCTTTGAGGTTATTGGCGGTACCTGGCGTCCGTGTGTTGTGTTTTGGTGGCATTTACTAATTTTATTTAATGTGTTGATTGTGTAAATTCTATATTCCTACATTATTTTTGCATGTAGTGTGACGAGAAGTAAGGATTAAATTTCATTATGAAAATATGTTAATTTTTGCTATAATATTTTGGCTTTCCTTTTTTCAATTCTTTTTACTCAGCACCAATATCAATAAACTACCATCGAATGGTTACGTGTGGCAACCCCTATTCAGGACTTACCTTGGCACATGATACAATAAAGTAAGATTGTATCAAGATTGTATCATGTACTGGTGAATAAATGAGTGCAATTAACGTAAATAATAGTTTTTAAAATATGTTAAAATTGAACTATTAGTATAATAGTTTAGCTCACACTTAACCCTTCAGTTAATTTAACAAGCAGTCACAATGCTGAACTTCGGTTTGTCATAAAAAATACTTTTCAGTTGTGAAACGATTTCTTTCCAATAAATAGATAAACCATGAAGATTACAATATTTATTGATGAACCAATGATGAAAACGTTTCCTTGTAAGTGCTAGTATTAATATCAGTATTACAAATAAAATTTGAATAATTTAAATGATTAGCCTCTAATTAATTTTCTTTAAACTCATGACATATTTTTGTTCATTATTGACTGCCTGTATTTGACAAATGAAATGCCTTAACTTTTGGTCTCTACTTGTATTAAAACGTTTTACTTTATTGTTTAGATAGCAAATTAATTATTACTTTTTATTTCAAATGTATTTGAATAATAGTTCATTATTAATAATTTATTATTAATTGTATCAGCAAAAAATATTTAAATTTAAGAATGGAAGGTAAATTTATTTATATAAATACAAATAGGCAATGGTAAACATAAAGAACTAATTGTATTTACAATACTATTAGAATTAAACAAAAATAAACTAAAATGAAAATTACGACATAAAACGAAATTGCTACTGAGAAAGCATTAAGAAACAACCGAATACGCAAGTAAACACAACACATGCTAAGAACGTGCAAAATGCAGGAAGAAATAAGTAGTGTTCAAATATCGTCTGTCTCACTATCTATTGGTTGCATCTGCAAGTTCTTGTAGAATCTATAGTTACAGATTCCCTAAATTTGCTTTATGCTAGGATGCACGGCCTACGGAACCTATGAAATTTATTTAACCCATATGGGAAGCTCTATTCAACCTGCCCAAAGCTTTTTACGTTCACATAGGTAAGCAAAAGGTTAAAAAGAAAGTTGCCGAGAGAGTTTTTCGATCCCCCATAGACATACACCGATGAGTCTTTTCTCATTATAAACTACTGTATATGACCACTGTATTGTTTTATATCTAACACTAAATTTCTGTTTATAATGTCTCATTCTTGTATATAAATCATATTAATGTATTTATCATAAGCGACTGCACAGGGCCAATGGCCCAGCGAGAATAAATTTTAAAAAACATGGTTATGTATTCATTTGTCTACGTGCTACAGAGAATTTACCTCTTCAAATTTTCAGAGAATGACTTAAAATTAATTTCACACGGTGTACGTATCACTAAACAGCTTAAACACACTCACGCTATACTGCCCGTAACACCTCATGGCTTTCAAGACCCTAGTGGTGGCGACTGACCTCTTCAGTTTGAGAGTGGAGCAGGGGCGTGTTGATAAGGTACTGAAATCCATTAGCGGTTTGTGAATTCACAATTTGATGGTTTACAGAATAATGGCATTAAGGGGGACTGGCTGAGACTGATATACAATGAAATTATCAGTATGTTTCAGAAAAAACATTGTACTTAAAATTTCACATTTATTGCATAGACGTTTCCATTTTCACAATATTAGTTATTATTTAAACTTATAAATAAAGCATATGTGTAATTACTACATGTTTGTAAAAGAAGTCTGCACTTTCCTTTCTTTTCTCGCACGAGCAGTAAATTGTATAATAACTCTTTAATTAAAGTCTGCAATTTGGCTAAGGAAGTTTCGCCCTACGAAAGGCGTGACAAGAGCTTATGTTCTACCTTCTGTCGGTGCATTGCACAGGTACTATTCCGACGAAAATAGTCTCGTCGGCCACAACAAGAGAGGTAGTATTGCCATCTTCCACGGGCCAGAAATGCAAGATTCAATCATGGTAAACCATTTCTATTACGTGCTTTTGCATATTCCTTTATAAAAAAAGTATAAATATAATGTAAAATCGCGTTGTAAAATCTTACAAGAAAACACATACGATTCTCATTTGATATAATAGTGTCACAGTTGTAGTCTGCAGGGAAGATTCAGAGATACTTGGCGGAGATATTGGAAGCACTCATTCGCTCTATGCCAAGCGCGTTGAGACCGGCAACTCTTCGGTTACGGTTGACTAGCAACACTGATATCCTCCTCGCGAAGCCCCATCTCATCGTCCCTGACAGCCACTGGTTCATCTTCGACTACATTCCAATGTGGAAGTCGAAGGTGTAGCAAAGGGGAAACACTCAGGATAGCAGTGAACGAGCGGTTTAATTTCATGTATCTAATTTGCAATTAATGCAATAAAATTGTGATGCGATTATGACATACGAAAGTAATACTGAATGACAGAAATGTCCTCGTTATATATAACTCATCTGTACTTGCATAAAGGCGACATTTTTCGGTCGTAGAGCAAACGTGCTACAATTGGCACGAGCCGCCACAATCTATGTTCCAAATATACGCGCGCATGCATGCATGTACCCAGCCGCGAGGCAGGGACGTCGCCAGTAGGTCTGAGCCGTACACTCTCTGTCGCGTCAATTACACTCATACATAGCTATTAAATTATGCCAAGGAGGGCTTATAAATTTTTATTTGAAGTTAGGCGCCAAATTTTAATGAAATTTGGCGCTTGTTTGTTAAGAGACGGCTTCCATATTTTATTATCGTTTTTGTGACCAGTGACGCAGGCACCCGAAAAAGATCATAGTATTAACCTCATATTAAAATTTTCCAAGCAGTATACGTTTCGAGTTACGATTTTTAAGCGGAAATCAAGTATTGATTATGTAGAAAAACAGGTCATGCTGGGCTATTCAAAATATTATTCTCAAACTTTTCCATTAGAAGACCTCAAGTGCTTGATGAAGAAATCTCTTTCAAAAAAATGTGAGTCAATACTTTGGATATGAAATAGTAGTCTTTGTTGTGGCAACGACTCCTGCAAAACGTTATTCCTTGGATTCACTGAATTAGCTGCAAAAATGAGGTAAGAATCGTTTAGACACGTATGTAGATGTCCTATGTTTAAAATTTTCTTTCTTACGCATTTACAACTTAATCTCTTGCGAAAAAAGCCAAAAGAGTGTGTTGTAAGGGCTTTATAACAGTTTATTCTCCCACCCTCTACTACCGCCGAGCGTTAAAGCTAGCGTCTCAAACGTGATTGGGAGATTGCAGATTCTATCCCGCCAGAAGATTCGTCTGAGCTTAACATTATCGTTTGGGGTCCCTGCGAGGCTTGAAGTCGTAGGTCGCTCAGGGCTTTTCCGTGTGTTTCCATGACCCCTTTAAGGCGAATGCCCGAGATGAACACTAGAACACGGCCTGTGCAAATTTATTCCTTCCCCTATCCAGTTTGCATCCTTGTGGAGGGGGGTAATGGATCGATTACCTATTCTTGCATGACCAACTCTATTTCGAAAAAATCTGAATAGCGGCAGAGGCTGTTACATATTGTCACACTTACATTATTGCACTGACACACATGTCAGGAGAGCACTCCGTAGTTTAGATCTTGTTCTGCCTGTGCTGATGCTCCAATGGTGGAGATACCCAAAGGGGGGAAACACATTGCAAGTCAAAGAGTAGATCAGCCCTGATTTCAAATTCTAGCGTGGGATGAACACTGCCACTCTCGTGATATAACAAGCACTTCGCTTACGGAACTAAGTACTGTAGAACATGACGCACTCTGAAACAACATAAAGAATCGAAAGGTGTTTGTATTCATTGTTAATGGCAATCTTTCCTCTCACAATATCTTCTTGTCGTAGGTTATGTCTCATGTGGCTGAGCATGCTGATGGCATTAACGCAGTGGATTGTCGTGGATACAAAATTCGAAATAAATCAGTGGTTTATCAAGGCAGAAGTAATTCTTGATCAAGATGAGAAAAACTTAATTTCCTCCGTGAAAAGAATTTTAATGTGTTTGGACAGCGAAGAGCCAAAACAGGTGATGTATGAAAGCTATTGGTGCTAGAACATTACATATTTTTTCGAATTATTTCAAATGTATGCAATTTTTGAAAATTCGGTTTCAACGAAAGGTCAAGAAAATGAGAGCCATGGCATTTTGGCAGCTTCCTTTTTGCTGGAAAATAAATTTTAAAAAATCGGAATTTTCGTAGATGAAGTCTGTTTACAAATTCCGAAAAAATAAATACACGAATACTATTAACCTTTTCGAAAAAGTATACATTACCTTACTTCAACATATGTCGTTTAGAAAAATATTTCAATAACTAATAAATTTTCTTTCTTGAAAATTTATTTGTAGTAAGACGACGTAAAATATATAACTTCGGCAAATTTTGAAAATTCATAGAAAATTAGACTAGAGACATTTTTAAGCTTTATTTACTCTACGCGAGAAAAAAACTTTAAGAAAATGAAGCAGTTTTTGAAATTTTGAAAATGGAAAATATTGAAAATTTATGTAAAGTATCCACAAAAATCAAAACATCGTTCCAACTAGCAGAGTGTTGAGTTCACTTAAATATATTGGGGCACATCATTTATTGAGAAAATTGTTGGGATGGTTTGGTTTTCGAATGGTTTAAGTTGACCACCAATAGACCGCGAGGCAGAGAAGTGACTGAATTTCTCACTTCGGAATAAATTAAACGTTTCGACATTTACAGTCACTTGCTGAAATTTTACGGGAGACATGCAATGTATGTCACTACAGAGTGGCAACGATGGATGCAGCGTTTCAGTAGTGGTAACAGCGACGTATAGACAAACCCACGTGCAAAATTGCAAAACGTTTCCATTTGAAAACTACAAGCTTGCAGACAACTATTTTTACTGTTACTATACAAATCTGTTGTATATAATCAGCACTTTAAGAAATATCATGTACAATTTTATCTGAAAACTAGCTGGTTTCGTCTAATTAAAGCCTGAAATTAATGCAATTTATAAAAAAATTCTCAAATACCCATCCAAACTTTTTTCTTTAAATTTTCTATACATATGTAATAAGGAACGATAAAAAATATTGTGCTAGTCTAATTTTCGGCTATACTTCCATTTTTTCGAAAATGCCAAATAATGTAAATATTTCAAAATCACAATAATGGAGATTGAGATTTTTGATTAAGATAAAGTATATTGTGAAAAATCTGCTTTTTACAAAAATCATGTACTGTTTTTTTTAAAATGAGCTCATTTTACTTAATTGGTGTCTCAAAGGCATACTATTTCTAAAAATATTTTCTGAACCCCCCAAGAAATATTTTCATTAACTTTCCTCCTTATATTTAATAGCGTATTATAAATAAGTAAATAAAGCTATTGATGCTATGGAATAGCGCAGACTTTTACGCAGTAGTAAGTTTTGTAATCTCTTAATTCTGAACTATGTTTTTGGTTGTTCCTGATTTTCTTCCGTTACCTTCTAGGGTCACCCAGAGAATTTTTTTTTCATATTTCCTTGATTTTTTGACTTCTTAATGCTAGAACTAAAACAGTAATACACTTATTACCTTTATAGAAGTATTAAGTCCATGTCCTACTACGATGGACGAGGTGGGTACGTGGTGAGTAGGGACTCAGGTCTTTGGAAAAAAGGTTCTCTGGATCCAGCCTTGTTCGGGCATTAGTATTTGTAATTTTTTTTTGTTGCAGCCGGGAACAAATAAGAATTTCAGAAACTTTATTGAAAACAATTTGAAGCAATTCTTATTACAAATACTTTGATCCCCGTACCCCTTTGTAACGCTGGGTAACACATATACCTCAAACGTTCAGAACCACTACTACTTCTTTTTATTAATTGGATTGTTGGTGAACTTTGGTTTCGGCAGAACTTTGTTTTCGGCCCAGAAGCTGCAAGCTCTGAGGATGATCGCTACGCGATCGAAATGATCATTAGTGGAATTAAAATATTGATACCTGACAATATCTCTATTTATTTATCAAAATACTTCTTTTTAAATTTTTACACAGTAGTATCAATACTTTTAATGCACTATACATATGTCTTTTGCAAATATCTTTAAAAACATTCTAGTTCGGGAAATTTGAGTATGAACATCCATTTTTAATTCTGGTTCTGTGAGAAGGAGATTTTCGGCGTTTGAAGTTAACTAGGTGGGTAATTTGAGGTATGGAATGACAGAACTGGGTGGAGATATACGTTATATGGTGTTGTATAGAGTCCATTTGGAAATCTTTGTGGAGCTTGAAGAGTTTGCGAGAGTTCTAAGAAAATGGTTTTCGATTATTTGAAGCTTGTTAAGATTTGTTTTTGCTGCGGAGATCCATACTGGACAGGTGGTCTAATGACGGTTTCGTAGATGATTACGGCTGTTGAAAATGGGAGGTGAAAAGATCGTTTAATGATGGGTTTTAGTAGATGTAGCTTATTATTGCTTTTTGTATTTTACTGTTGATGTGTTGGCTTCATTTTAGTTTAGTGTCAATATTAAGCCTGAGATATTTTACAGTACTATTTGGGGTAGCCAGTTAATGGGTTAATTATTTATTCTGAGCTGTGCTGGAGGGGTACAGGGTCTTAAAGTGAATAGTTTGAAGGCTGTTTTTGTGAGATTAAGATTGATTTTTAAATATGCAGCCTAACTGTCAATAAGACTGAGATACAATTGAAGAGAGTTTCTGATATCTACTAGCGAATCTCCAGCGAGGAAAATTGCCGTATCATTCACGAATTGGGCCATTTGAATGTTGTCTAATTGTAGATGGTCAAAAATGTACAGAAAAAAGTGTAGGGGATATTGGGGCACCCTGTGGCAAGCCTGATCGTATTGGTCTCGGATTTGAATGATGTATGCTTACGGAGGCTGATAATGTTCTAGTGTTAAGGTAGGTGATTATTATTTACGGGAGATAATGTGGGGTACGTCTTTCTTACGTACATCTTTGTTAGTTTGCAGATCATTTCTTTATGCCATACTGTATCATAGGCCTGGGTGATGTCAATAAAACTCCCGCAAATATTCATGTCTTCCGGGCTAAATTTAAATCGCGTGATTTCACCATCCGTGAGCCTAGTATTTATAAATTTTGCGCCTAAGCAAAAAATAAAATAAAATAAAAAAAAACGTAATATAATGCCTGTTCAAACATGATTTTTTTTCCTGTATACATACGAATAGGCGGAGTAATGCACGCAGTGTATGGAAAGTTGTGTAATGCTGCTGGAAGTTGATATCAAGATTTCCACGGAAACTCGCGTTTTGGAGTCAGTTGATAACAGTTTTGTTTCAAAATGTTCGTCGGTTCGTGTGTCAGTGTCTAAGCACTACAAGAGCCTAAACCATTCGTGCGATTTTTCCAAAATGGATTTTTTACAAAAAGGAATCTGGCTCCATTCAAGGCGCTGCGATTTTGAAAAACTTTCTTTAACATTTGGGTATACTATATTTCACAATTCAGGGCATTTTCAAAATTCTCGCAAAAACGGCTTCAATTTTAAAATTAATTCTAAATTTCAAAAGTTTCAAAAGTTTACATATTTGGCGGCGTCTTCTTGTAACTACAAAATAGAGAAATTTTATTTTCAAATGTAGTTTGTTCTTTATATTCTGTTCTTTTTTTAACGTTGTGTAAATATGTTAGAAACTTTTTGAAGCTTTTGTGCAATATTGCATGCAATATATCCAATTTGAAAAAAATATATTAACAAAATTTTCTCAAAAAACGCTGTGAATATTTCCTTTAAACTTTTGGTATGGATAGTACTCAATGTACTCTATGGGATGACATAAATGATCTATTCCTTCCTTTTTTCAAAAAATAAGAAAATTTAATTTTTTGACGCGTGTCTAACGTTGCTAATAATTATATTAGCGGCGATTTGTTCACATTGATATAATTGTGAGTATATGTGCTTTACATACTGTTATTTAAAGTTGTTGATAACTCAAGCATTTCTGTGAAAACTAGCTCAAAAATTCGCATTTTAAGACACGCTCAAACGCAATTTTTTTCATAAACGGCTCCAAACTTTTCGAAAAGGTAGTGCTAGTTGCTCTTTGATATGGTATGATGTGATTAAGATAATTTCAGGTTATTTAAAGAAAATACACAATTATAATATTTTTCGTACATCGTCACGTCCTTAATATGTCTACTTCCAGCAAATTGTAACCAATATGGCATTTGTGAGTTAAAATGCTTCAAAAGACTTGTAATGAAGTTTATCGAAAACTCACAACTTTGCTGTGAAAAAGAGCTTTAAAATTCGAATTCACAGTAGCGCTTAAAAGCCTTTTTTTGTTCATGGCTTGCTGCAATCAAAAGAGAAAAAAACGTAATACGGGAAAGTTTGTGCGTTTTGTACCACCTTTATTTTAAATTAAACTAGAGAGTAAGTCATAGTATATGTGTATACAAATTAAATATTATTTACATTGTCATCAGGAGATTCAGTTTGGACAATTTTCCCCGGATCATTTTATTTGTGTGTAACATGTAACTACGTAATACTGCATTAGAATTTGGAACTTGAGTATACATCACAACAGGATTAATCTAGGGCTTAACTAAAGGATTTCTTGAAACTCGCAGGTGACCTTCGCATTACCCGAGAAACCATCGCCCTGGAGCATCGCCGCCGCAGCTCACGCTGCCAACCTTCCGGTGATGATTCACCCAAACCCCGAGAACCCATCACGTGGATTTGTAAACGTACTGACAGTACGTGGAGGCAGATTCTCTCCTGATCTTCTCGCCAAGTTCTTAACTACTGGGCTCTCAACCAACGTTCAGGGTTATTTCTTAATAGTGCATTTGGACAACGTTTCCACCAGGGACTTTTTCCAAGGAGTATATTCAGAGTTCTACCGCCAACTCGGCACTACTCGGGTGCTGCACCTGAGCCCAGACAGCGATCCGTACGTTTATTTCGCAAAGCCTTACGATCCTGCGCGGAGACTATGGCCCAACGTGGCAAAGCGCGTGACAGATTTCTGCAGAGACCAACGTCATGAGCGCACCAGGCACCTGCGTCTGTCAAATGGAGGTGAAAACCTCGAAGGATTCAGGTTCAGCTTCATAATCCGAGAACAACACATGTGGGTGGATAGAAGAGGCGAAACGCGGTTTGGAGGACGTGACTATGAGTTTGCTATGATGCTCCTGCAGCTGGGGATGCGCCAGGAAATACTTAAACCGGAAACTGGAATTCTTTCATTTGTGGAGAGACGCGTGGAAGTTGTTTTGCCTGTTACAAAAATTACGATTTTTAACTTGGAAATAGCCGAACAGCATGCGGAATTAACAATAGCTGCATTGCAGGTAATAATTTTATCGTGTTTAGTCCCGTATGTGTAGGTTATGTTTTGTCGCAGATGAGATGGTGGCGCCGCCTCCCCCTTTCCCCCGTCACCGACTTACTCGTTGGAATGCAGGGTGTTCCCCAACCAGACAAGTTGTGAGCTCCCAACTGGTCTCCGGGGGTTTGTCGATGTAGTTCATGCCAGTGTCTGTGGGTGACGGAGGAGGGCAGACCGAGAGAAAGGAAAGATTGCAAACCGAAAGAACCGCAGGCCCGATTTTCACGGTTTACTCTCAAATTTCGAAAATTGCAAAAGTTTGAATATTTTCATTATTTTTCTTCAACTACCATATTAAAATAAGAGATTTTTCTTTCAATTTAAATGTGTTGTACATAATTAGTTTTCGTACAGTCATACACATTTTTAAATCTTTGAGCAGTTTTCGATAAATATTGTGTAAAGTATTTTTAAAAATAACCAAAAACATAAATTTGTCAAATAAGGCTCCAAATTTTTTCTTTAAACTGTTGGTACGGATAGTGCTAACTGTACTCTATTAGATAACGTAAATGCTATTTTGGTCTATTATTTTTTTTTTTGCAAAAATTACCAAAGTGTAACGTTTTTGACTAGCCTCTCACGTTGTTAATATTTACGTAATTAGTACGTAACGTATGTAATTAGTGGCCATTTGATCAAATTATTGCTTTTAATGTGTTCATTTTTTAAAAATTATGTTTCTTGAACCTCAAAACTTAACTCTGAAAATTAGCTCAATATTTCACATATTCATAACATTTGATCAGCCATTTTCTCAAAACAACTCGAGATTCTTACTTCAAACTTTTCGTACGGATAGTGCAAAATGCTCTGATTAAGATGACATAAAAGCCATTTAGTACATTCATTTGATTAAAAAAATTACACAATTGTTTGAAATATCTCTCACGCCGTTATAATGCATATTTCCAGCGATTTTTAAACATTGTGTGTGTGAGTGGAAGTTCTTCAAAAGTCAAAAATAAATTTTCGAAACCTCTTTCGTTTTCTGTGATAAAAAGCTTCAAATTTTGAATTTACTGTAACGCTTAATTTACTGTAACGCTACGAAAATTTCCTTATAGGACGAACTTGTACTCTTCTTTAGTCCTTCGATGCACCGCATTGCAGATACACAAAGCCAATTTGTGGAAGTTATTTCTGGTTATATTTGATCTATATAACTCTTTGTGATCGTTTTGTCATATTCGCAAAAATATATTTATTTATAATAACTAAGAAATGCCCACAAATGCGCATGGAATTCATAGTTCAGTCTTCAGAGCTGAACTCCGTAATTATTTTATTGTTTACCTTGCATAAAATCACCTGATATTTGAGTCTCTTACTTAGTTTGCATACGCATAGGTCACTGACGGTGTGATATGTGGTTGTGTTGCAGAGTTTATGGAGGAATCCGTGCACCGCAAAATCGGGTTCACTACACTTCTCATTTCCATTTTGGTTCTGTCCAACTCCTGTCTATCATGTCTATTTCTTTTGAAGTAGAAAAAGTTCTACCACTTTCTCTTCCGTTTATATCTTCGGTCTCAATTAGGAAGCATTCTCTGGTTAGATTGATGTACATATCTGGGTGGTGTGTATTTTCATACGCCTAGTACTTTTCTTCAGGTTTAGTGCCTTGATGGTTTCTAATACCTTGAGATCTCTCCGCTTCAGGTGTTCTGCTATTATGTGGATTCCGTATGTTGGTAAGTACACTATCTTTGTTTTAAAAATCTTAATTGCTGTTTGTAGTGATATTTGTCGCATTTGTCTGACGTCTCTCTCTCTCTCTGCAGCTATGGACGTGATTGCTTTTGGTTTTATATGTTTGTTGAAGGTAGCTACTGACGTTTGCATAGGAACTCGAAAGTACTTGTTGTTATTAACTACTTCGAGTTTCTCGGTTCCAAGTTTTAGTTTCTCCTTCTCCGGTTTCTTTCAGACTTTTGTAAAGATCATTAGTGCAATTTTGTTGGTGTTGACTTTCAGTCCGTTTTTCTCGGCCCATGTTGCGATTTTGTGCATTGGTAGTTTCTGGCACTCAACAGATAGCGAGCGAGTTGCATTTCTGAAATATTTTTTACTCTGCAAGTACAATTCGCTTGATCTTTCTTGACGTCTGAGCTCCCTAGTGCTCAATCCAGCACAACTCGGCACGGTCTGGTGAAAACCATGGTGTCACACGGAACGGCAGGACAAGATTATCAGGGCTGCCAATCGCTGGTTTCGAATGAATTCAGTTCTCCCGTTTTCGCTGTTCTTTTCTGTACCGTGTGATTTATTTGCTGTTTTATACGACGACATTTAGCTTCTCTCTTGGCTTTCCGAATCTGATTTTGGTCTACTTCGTCTATAATATCCTGTTGTATTACGAGCGAAAGAGGCGCGAACAGTTTGTTATTCTGCAGTTGGCAACGCCTGTCGAATGCAACGTAGGCAGTAGCCTCCTTCCCTTCACCCGCGCTACGAGGCGTCAAGGAATGTTGCGCTATTAGCAGTTGTTTACTCCAAGGAAGCTGCGACCGAATTGGCCTAAATATTTTGGTGGTTGTTCCTTACTTTAATTTAATACAAAATTGTGTCGTTTAAAAGCGTAGTATTTTTAAGGTATGAATTAATCGGAATATAGTTTCTGGACAGTATAGTAATTGGTTTTGGTTGGTGAATTGGGGCATTATTTCTGACTGTTCCGTAAGTCGTAAAGGTTGCGCGCATATGTATAGGTTATGTCGTGTTTCGAACAGATGACATTGTGTTCGAATTTATTTTGAAGTTTATAATTTTCCTTCTTTGCATTTCCTAGAAAATGAAGAACTATTGCATTCGTTTAAGTGGGTATGAAAAAACTATTCCCGAAAATAAGCCCAGAGCCCTGAACCTGTTACAAATTATACGGTCATTCGTTTCATTTTCAGAGGAGCAACCTGTCAAAATTCAAATTGCAAAGGATACACATTTGTTTCATGAGAAATTAGCCAGGTCAACATTTGGTTAAATAAGAATAATAATTATTTGAATATTGTGCACTCATTTTAGTTGATGTAAAGTAATATACACATAAAACAGTAAGCAATATTTTTGATAATATAGTCTTCATCTAAAAGATATTTTCATTCCATTTCCCTGACGTGGAATTCATTTTTATTTATGGACTTTAACAAAATGATTATGAGTTCTTATGATAAGTATATTTATGAAGACAGTTAACTATTCCTCCAGAGCTAATGATTTGTAATCGTAGTGATTCCGATTTAAGACCGCAGATGCTGTCTGTGTCTTTTGTCCGTAGGATGACGAGCATCTAGTGGTGCGCCGTGCCCAGCGCATGCCCTTTGGGTTGGTGCTCGTGTTGCCCTTTTGCTGGCAGAGCTGGTGCTCAATCGGTGCCATGTTTGCGCTGATGGTGGTCGCTTGGACGTTGGTGCAGACGCGCCAGGTCAACTTCGTCGACGCGGTTAATGGCGCCCTGGACGTCCTCGAGATGGTCCTCACCGGGGGAACCTCCAGATGCATTCCTCTGCTGTCTCATAAGCTCGTCTTCGTCTGTGGATTCCTCATGTGGCTAGTAGCAGCCAACGCCTACACGGGACTTCTGCTTGGTTTTCTTACAGTGCCCCGATATTTTAATGAGTTTGACACTATCGAAGAAGTTGTGCAGGGGACTGACAGATTGTACGTTGAAAGCAACGAGTATTTGAACTTTATGTCTGGAATGACTTACAATTTAGGCAAACTTGCAGAGAACGTAACACGAATTGTTCGGACACATGAAAGAGATACATGTGTGAAGGACATTGTCGAGACTGGAAAAGCTGCAACTTGGATGAACTCACATTTGTATTCTATCGTATCTCGTTACAGAAAGTACACAAAGGATGGTCAAAGGTTGCTTCACAGAGTAAAAGAGCCAATAGAGTCCACCAGTTTGTATACATACCTTGTGCGTCGGAATCATAGGATCCTTTACGTGCTTAACTCTCTTATTCTCCGTCTTTTGGAGTCCGGCTTGAGTGACCACTGGGACCGAATGCTGGAGTACAGTTTGGATTTGGATGGGCAGGGGGAGAAGTCGATATTCAGAGGGGATGCGAAACCTGAAAAACTGAAGGTCGTTCAATTCGCGGGGCATTTTGTTCTGTATGGCATTGGCATATCGCTTGCGGGAATAACATTTGTAGGAGAGCAGATTCTAGGTCGTTGGTGTGTTCGCCGCTACAGTGACGCAGTTTTGTGGTAGGCATTGTAATGGCGTGTCAATATATCAACGTCTTAAGAAGATTCAAAAAACCTTAGACATCGTGAATTGTGTTCTTTTTGTTTGTGTAGGTCGGGTATGGTATTTGCATGGTCTACTGATTGTTCTTTTGACTTTCTCGCGTACTAGTATCAATTTATCAATTTATTACTAAAAAGCAGCAACGAAAACCGTGTTTTGTTTAAAGAAATCACATTTGTTGTGTCCAGACCCCTAGAAGAGAGCAATTTGGGCATTCTATATAGCAAAATTTTGAGTATTTTGAATATATTCTCTCCCCTCTGTAACTAATCTGTGACGCGCGCTTGAACCTATATAATAACTATATAACGCTTGAGCAATTCGCTCCTAATTTCAATAAATAAAAGTCAATTATAAAGCAGAAACTAGTTGTATTAATTGTATTTTTATTTATACATTAAAATTTATTGTAATTAACGCGAGAATTAGTTGGTAGTATAGGTTTATTTGCATGTAAAATATTTTCAAGCCTAAATGACGGCTCTGAGCTAAATTCAAATCGCCTCTTTCTCGCCCAAGAAATACCTCCTTTCTCTGCTAGTTGGTGAAAGGAAGGTAGCAAAATTTGTGTCGTAATGTAAAATGAGGATTAATTCAATTCAATTCATTATGGTACTGTTTTATTATAAGAAAAAAGAGAAATGATTTCAGCAAATGTTGAAAGATTTTAAAAATAAATATCAGCAGCACGTAACACTCCTCTACCTTTATGTAACGCAGCGTAACGCTTTTAACCTGTAACCCTTCTCAGCATTACGACCACTTTACGTGTCTTGTAAATAGTGGATTGCTTCCTCTAACACAATGATTTGTTATAATATATATTTCGATGCTCCATGATCCCGAAAAATTGGTTCAAATCAAACTATTTTCCCATCTGTAAAAACACTAGGTTTTAACGGTTCAGACGATTTCTTTTTTTCAAAGTTGATATTCACGGATCCAGGGGGCCAAGGGGCGAAGAATTACAAAAGTATTATAATTTTTGCTGATAAGCCTTGTCTTTCTGAAAATGTGGTTACATTTTGTATCTCTTAATTAATTAATTTATTTATTTTGTATAGAATTCATGACGTTTATGAAAATGGTGCATGTCTCGCTGTCGTTCAACTCTCAGCAATGTGCAACAATTCAATTCATTCAAGGTTGAAACATCTTTAGGCTCGTTCTTACAACTACAATACTCTCCCTAAAAACTTATTTTTCAACGAGGAAAAAAAGTTTTCGAAAATAATTTCCAAAAATTGCTATCTTTTTTTTCAGTAATAGCAAGGTTAGCTGATAAAAATTGTATCAGCAGGTCTCATATTGGGTATTTTGAAATTGAAAAAACCTAACATTGCATTAGTACAATATTGGAAAAGTTACATTTTTTAAGGAAAACGTTCTAAAAATTGAGAGATAAAAAGAAGATGTAGAATGGTTTGTAACGACAAGATGTTTTCACGTAAGTTTTGCTTCAAGTTATAACATTCTTTTACTTTTCAAAAACGACTCTATTTTTTCTTTATTTTTCAGAATGGAGCAAGATGAGCTAGTACAATTTGCACAAGCCATTTTTCGAAACTTATAGAACTCTGAATTGTTTAAAAGTGCAGAATTTATACATAATCTGTGTTTGTACGTACTTTTCTATCACCACTACTTTCTCATACTATTACCTAGGCAGATAGTAGGCTGATAGTAGACTAATGGTAGGCTTGAATGATATTTCACGCAGGCACCGCTGCCTACGGACTCAATAGAAAACTTCTGCAGCATTGGTTTGATGTAGTAATCGTTTGTCAGTCTGTAAGATTATTTTTCTCAAGTCATACAATGATGGGAACCCTAAATCTATTTTTGGATTTAAAAATGACAAGCACCCACATATGCCAAATTCGAAATTTGAATCCATCAGTTCACTCATGGTGATCATGGGCAATAAAATTGGGAAATTCCACTTTTCCCAAATTTTGTCGTGTTTCTCGCAGCCTTTAAAAGCTTACTCCCATACAGGTCATACGACGGATTGAATTGGAATTCAATGTATTCAATTTAATTCCAATGAAACGTGTCCACAAGGGAATCTTGATATTTGAAAACATTATTTTTGTGTAAAATTTGCCTAGTGTTTGCTGGTCAATTAAAACGTATACCCTGAGTAACATAACGCATTATTTCGAAAATCATAAGTTTTGCATATTTGTACAATTAGTACTAATAGTACATGTGTACTGTTACTTTATACTTGCCTGCAAACGTCGAAAATTCAATCAAAGAATAATTTATTAGCGTTTCTCGTGAATGTATTTTCCAAACTTTAGAAGACGCATGATATGCTTAGCAAGGATATTTTTTAAAAAAATATTTTCCATTTAAAATTTATATAAATAAACTCTAATTAATAATTTATTAGTAATTTTACTATCTCTGTTTAAATCTTTGTAACTGAAATCAGTTGATCATGGCTAAGCCATTAGAAACTTCTATTACAATAAAAAATATTGTTTGGAAAAAAACTCTTCTTTATTTTATTTTTACAAGACTCTGTCCTGACGAATATTCTCCGGCACAAAAATTTAAATGCATATCGCATTTGCTTCCCAGTTTCCCAACATGTAAACTAACTCTCACTAACTCAATGATACTATTAATAGGCCATGACAACGTGTAAGTGATATTACAAAATGTTTATTTTGCAGATTATAATACTTAAATAAAAAAAAGCATCGCGACCACCTTAAAGATTCGGCAAGAAGACTAATAGACTTCACTGTCACTACGCTGCTATCTCATCTCTAACATTTCTCGTTCGTTTTCAATGAACTTCACCATATGCTAATAGTACATTATTAAACGAAGATGTGTTCACTAAAAATAAGACCTGCGCTATTTTGTCAGTTAACCTTTCTCTCATTGAGAAAAAAATGAAAATTTTCGCCATTTACAGAAAAAAAAATATATTTGACGCAAATTAAACTACTCATATTTACTTTAACTATTCATATTTTTGAAAACTATATTTCCTCATTTAAAAATATGTTTTTGAAGAACATTATTGTTGTCGTAGGTACATGCCTAAAGATTTTTTAAATTTACAATTTTGGCCAATTTGCTGAGTTCGACTGCAAGACATGTGCTATTTTCATAAACGTCCTTTGATCTATTCAAAACAAATAAATTATTTAAAAAATACAAAATGAAACTCTTTTTTAACATTCCATAGCTTATTAGCAATAATCATAATAGTTTTTGTAATTATTCCCCCAGATCGCTGAATATCAAATTTGAAAAACAAAAACAAAACACGTGTGAACGGTTAAAACTTAATGTTTACCAAAGGCGTAAAGACATTTTGATGTAAACCAATTCTTTGGGATACACGAGTGTGATAATAAGATACGAGCGAGGAACGATAACTGTATTAAGTAAGCAAAAAAGCATACTGCTTATATTCCTCCCACAACGACACTTGTAACTAGTGGTATTTCGCCCAATGTGGCTTCACTGTCTACGTCACCAAAATAAATGAACTATCTCGTTCTTTTAAACTAGTTCAACGAAATAATTCACTAAAAAGAATGATCGTAGAAAAAAACCGTTCACATAAAACAACGATTTTGCTCATCCCTACTATATTGCGTTCGTATGTCATTATATCGAGTGACTTGCGCAATTACTTCATTATTTTACATTTATTTGTTTGATTTAGTTATTGCACGTCTTGTCGTGTTTTAGTTAAATTCCTTATTCTTACACTACTTTCCTCTGCTACTGATTAGTTTGTTTATCAGTTATTTACATTTTTGTATTTAAATGTCAGGTGCAATCATTTTTTTATTTTATACAATTAATTCATTACTTGCTCTGTTTCGTTATATAGAGTTATGTTAAAAGTTAGATAGAGCTTAACCCAAGACATATAGACCTGCTCTTGGGTAAAAACCAAATGAATTCAAAATTAGCTTCAATGGAACTAAACACTTCTGATAATGAAAATAATTCATGAATGAAGGGACCTGGGTCCCCAACAACATTGTTACATCATTGGTGACAAACGTATTGAAGGTATGTAAGTGAATTCCATTTCAGTGACCAGTTCTACATTTTTAAACTGATTATAAGATAACTTTACATAATTAGTGAGTCGTTGTTGCTATTGATTATTTACATAAAATAGTAATAAATTTATTTATATTTTATAAAGTTATCGTGTGTTTATAGATGGGTGTGATCTCGGTTGAATTTTGTTAGGATCCGCACAAAATTATGCAGTATAAAAATTTGGAAAGGATTCAGCGTAGAGCAGTTAAATTTACTTTCAGGGACAAGCAAATAGCAGGATGGGATTCAGTCGAAAACAGGTGATCAGTAGCAAGGCTCTGTGCTTTGTATATAGTTTACAGCGGTAATAAAGCTTGGAAAGAAATTAATTAGCGTCTAAGTATTCCTACTTTCATCAGTGTGGGGGATCACAGGCACAAAATAAATTTAAGACGGCAAATGACGGATGTCGGAAAATTTTCTTTCACAAATCGAACGATAGAATGAAAAATATTGCCTGCAAAAATCTTGGAACCCATTCCTCGATGCATTCAACATTTTAGTAAATTAGTTAAGGTATTACTAAGTAAATGAGGGACTTAACTAAGAATAGTAGGTTATAGAGCGAAGCATACGTGATATATTGTGAAGTGAGGTGTCGCACAGTATAGAGTAGAGAAATAATGAAGAAAGTGATTTAAGAGTAATAGTCAAATGAAGTTGCAGTGCAATGTCAGTCGAGTGTGGTCTTCATTGAACAACCCTTCAATGCGAAGTTAGATTGTACGAGTAGATTCTTTTTCTTAAGGTAGATTTATTTCTTCTTCTTTATCTTTCTTTCTTCTAATTTTTCTTAACAATCCCTCCTCTCTTGCGCTTTTCTCCTTACTTTTCCTGAATTGATTCGAACTTCACTCCACTAATTCTATCACCCGTCATCTCGTACGAGCGATGGAGTTTTTGGCGCACAATTGAAAATATACATAAACTCAAACCCAATAAGAATACAGCTAGAACGGGTTAAACAGCATTATTACTTAGGAATAGAAATAAACACTTAGCTAGCCAATATGAATTTGAAATAAATATAAAAGATAACGATAAAATGACATGAAAGTTAAATAAAGAGTAAAGTGGTATTTCAATATGCTCTTTCTGTTCTCCACGGAAGTCGTGATTTGTCCAAGACGACATAAACGTTTCTTAAAACTTCTTAACATATCTTGGAATGAGTATTCATAAAAATCCAAAATAGCATGAAATATACTTTTTGGAGGAGAAATATTGAATTGCTGCCGGGAAGAATTTTCTATTTCCTTTATCTAAAGCACGAGTAACGACGGAAAAGGGAACTTCATTCATTAAATCTTCCTGTACAAATTCTGTTGACTATGGAAATAAAGCTTTGTATTTCAAAGTTTTAGTACGTCACTTGGTTTCTATTATTTTAATTACATGTATTAATACTCTAGGAGGCAAATTAGGCAAAATTAAGCAGCATAGGAAATTTGATGATAGATGCAGTGGTAAATCTCACTTAACGGACTTAAATTTTCACTTTGCGTGCTACATTTTGGTGTAAAGCAAGATTTAATTCGCTGAAACATGGCATTAGCACTTTCACACTCTTTGTGTTTCCTTGACGCAGCGTAGTGAATTAATGTTTTGAAATGGTCATAAGCTACATTAAAGTATTTTTACCCAATATGCAATAATCTCTTGTGTTGTTTTCGTCACGTCATATTTATTTAACAATGAAAAACGCGATTCGTAGTCAGCATTATAGTATCAAGCTGTTATCTCCTTAGGTAGAGTTGCTTTTCTGGTAGTTATAGGTGCTTCATCGTCTTCCACTTGACAAACACAAACAATAAAACATAGCACGAGGCAACTACGAGTATATTGTCTTGTCACACTACACAAACACAAGACCAACTATAACTAGATTGCTACACGAAGGAACAAGCTAGTATGTTCAGTTCCCAAAAGGACACTATACCCTATATTTTATCTATAAATAAATTATACCCAAACCCAAAACAATTATACCCAGAATACCCAAACACAACATTGAGACAGTAACTACTTAGCAGAACTGGAAATCTGATCACATGCCTCCTATATTGGTGCATTGTAGACGTAGCTAACTTTAAAATGAATGCTTATCATGATATATACGTGATATAAAAGGAATAGTTGTTAGGATTTTTTTATCATTTTTGCCATTTTTTTTATTTTGAGTTTTTTCTGGTGATTTTCCTCATTTTTGTCTTCTTTAAGCATTTTGTTTCCTTTCCATGTTTTTTGTTAGTAAATGTTTCATTTTTTACTACGAATCACTAAAAAGTTATTAAAACACTTTTAACACACGATGACAACTTAAAAAATGTATATTTTATCATTAGTTCAGGACAAAATTTCCCTTATTTTATTTGTTTCGTCTTCGTAATGACGCAATGCGTCTCATAATCCTCATTGAGAGTGGTGCGAGTATTATTATTATTATTATTATTATTATTATTATTATTATTATTATTATTATTGTTGTTGTCATTGTCATTGTCATTGTCGCATTGTATTGTCATTGTCATGTCATTTCGATTGTCAGTTGTCCATTATTGTATTTATTCCGTTACGTTTATCGTGTTTATAAGTATGTAGTCCTGTAAGCCATCAAGAGGACCGCCATTCGTGTAGCGTCTCACCGCACTTCTTCTCCAAGCGCTCCATTCGTCACTGGCCCAGCGATCAGATCTGGGATAAGGAATCTAGGATTCGGGTAGGCTCTATGGACACTTCACCGGAACTAGCCGTAGTAAGCAGTCCAAGACCTTGTTTGTTGCTACAAATTTTCACAGATTGTCCGGGAATCAAACCCAGATTTCCTTGGAGAAGGCGAGCGACTTCACTCTGAATAACGAGCGAGCCACATCTGCAGTGGACTCTGTTTTCCAAAATCTCGAAATCTTCGGTGACTTCCTCGACCTTTCAAAACCGACGGTTGGTAGATCGAAGCTGAGGGTTACATAACTCCCTTAAAATATACTTTATATTAAATATGTTTTTTATAATTACATTTTATTTGAAATTGTAAACTTCTGCAGGTACACGAAATGCACGCTTTGTGAACAGGAACGAGGATATAGGAGGTCAAAGCCATGTTTATTGCAAGGCAACGCACATCTACCCAAAACCTTCAACATGTGTTTTCGAGGTGCCAGGGTTTACTCCAGTAAACTCGTGGGCAAAGAGAAACACTGCACTACCAATTGTGCTGAATTTATTCTAAGGATTTCATCTTTAGTGTTCATGCTGATCACAACTAGAGTTTCTACAACAACATGTGCATTCTTGCATCACAAGTGATTACGTAGAATTATAATACCGCAATTTTTGTTTAAATTAAAAAATCTCATCACTTATTACTAGGGGCGGATTGTAATGAAATGTCATCTTTTTTCTTTTCACTTAAAACAAAGCCGTTTAGCACAAAAAGTGATTTATATAACAATATGAAATGACCCATATAATAATATTTTTCCATCAATTTTGAATAACAAAACACCTTTTTACGTCAATTTTAATGAACTTTCGGGCGATTTTATATATTATAATATCTTTTTTAATGGTACTTGCTTCAAATAATATTTACGGGGTGCAATAAATGTTCACCACAGAATTCTTGAGTAGTCTGTTCGATTTCTTCGCTCATATATTGTAATGTCAACCGTTGAAACTACTATATAATCTAAGGTACCTGTGGCCATTGGCAGTTCGTCCGATTTCGCAATACATAAAGGCGGAGGTTTTCTTTTAACTAACAGTCCAACCCACCGTTTGCACGCTGAGTTCACTTGAACAATAGAACGAAGCCTCGATTACATCAGTAACATACGCAACAGCTTGATTTCTTCATCTGAAGTGGTTTTGATCAACTTTGTTCGTTAGTTGGCAAGCACTAGTTTATGCTTGATAGGAAATACAAGGACAAACGGATTTGTCGAACAACCAGCGAAAGATGAGGGTAAAGGACACTTACTTAAAAAAATCACAAATGGCGCCTTTTTTTAAATTTGTTGCGTCCCTACTCTTGACACAACGTGTCTCTTGACATCTTAAGGAGGCGTTGAGTGCACTGGAGTAATCCTCGCGTTAATAAGCGCTCTGTAAGGGGCCGCTGTGTTGTCAAGTGACGTCAGTCATAGCGAGGTCAAGAAAATCGCTGACAGGTAGCGTCTTTCACGCTCGCGTCTCTTGCCCATCGGACAGAATTGAGGAATAGGGATAGGGAGAAGAATGGACTAGCCCCTGAGAAGCAGGCAAACTCTTTATTGGCCGTTACAAATTTCAACAATCAGGGGGACACAAACGGAATCGAACCTGAAACCTCAGTGCTGAAAAGCAAGCGTCACCTGAGGCCAACGATGAAATTTTTAACGCCCAACCAGAAAAAACAAGTTATACTATAACTAAACTAGAGAGATAGAGAGAGAGTAGAGAGAGAGAGAGAATAGATAAGATAGATAGATTTAGATAGAGAGAAGATAGAGAGAGAGAGAGAATAGAGAGATAGATAGAGAGAGAGATGAGGAGATAGATAGAGAGAGAGAGATAGAGAGAGAGATAGAGATAGAGAGAGAGAAGATAGAGAGAGAGAATAGAGAGAGAGAGAGATAGGAGAGAGAGAAGATAGATTAGAGAGAGAGATAGATATAAGGAGAATAGACATGAGAGAGATAGATTAAGAGAGAGAGATAGAGAGAAGAGAGAGATTAGATAGAGGAGAGATAGATAGAGAGAGATAGAATCGATAGATAGGAGAGAGATAGAGTAGAGAGATAGATAGATATGATAGAGAGATAGATAGATTAGAGAGATAGATAAGATACGGAGATAGATAGATAGATAGAGAGAAGATAGAAGAGAGAAGAGATAGATAGATAAGAGGAGAAGAGAGGAGAGATAGATAGAGAGGAGATAGATAGATTTAGAGAGAAGAGATAGATAGATAGAGAGAGAGAATAGATAGATAGAGAAGAG
>BOPP01000308.1:605165-620182 GCA_017312745.1 Gryllus bimaculatus | reverse complement strand
TAGATATAGATATAGATATAGATATAGATATAGATATAGATATAGATATAGATATAGATATAGATAGAGAGTGTGTTAGAAACTGCGAATGCAAGGCAAATGAAACTATTGATTAATATGCCTATGAATATCTACCAATTGGAAACAACAACGCACGAAGAGGTAACGAGGAGTAAAGAAAGTTAAAAAAGCTTTCGCAGGGAAACTGGTGGCAAGGAAAAGACACATTTAGGTATAACGGATTCATATAGACTCATAAAGACTTTCTGTTAAAATAATCGCCATTTATTCTTGCAGAATTGTACAACTTTCTGTTCAGCACGTGATAGTAAAGGGATCTAGTGGTGCTATATGACTACTTATAATTTTTTTCGAAAACGTTTGATGTAAAGTGTAACTTTTTTGAAGATGTATTTTTTATAATGTTTGAATATTTTCTATAGGAAAATAATTGTTTTGTATAATATACTTTCACAGTTATGTTAATTCTTTGCAGTTCTCACAAATATAGTGTTCATTAAAAATGGGACCTGCACAATTTTTGTAAGCGAGCTTTGCTCTGATCGAGATAAAAGCTAGTGGTGTTAAGCAGCATATACTTTCTCGCTTTTGGTAAAGGTTACAAAATATTATACCAACAATTCTGTCCATATGAACACATCTCAGTCTCTATGCGATGGGAACAACACGTGCATTCAACAATAAACAATGGCATCAATAGACACATGCAACAATGGACGATGGCAAGGATTGATACATATTTTATTTCAATTATTGCCAACAAATGCATTCTTGCGATAAATAGAACTTTTTCAGTTTTCGTTGTTGGGACTTTTATGAAAGTTCTTATTAGGCGTTGTTTCTAGAACAGTATTGTAACTCTTTCGAATACATAAGTTATTTTTCGCAGTGCCTGCAAGAATATTCTAATTTAATTCTTAAATTTTTCATTTTCATTTAAATGGAAACTTACAACGAAACAAATCCATTATTACTCTTTTCACAAATGATGTCTTCCAATACAAATTATATAACATAGGTGCCTTCAAAACTATTAGAGTAAAAAATCTGTCCAGAATATCTCGTTTTTGCTGAGAACTCGCCTACAAAAACTGTTCCAAATTCGTATGTTTAGTTTTGAAAAAGCTAAAATAATAGTAAATAGTAAATGAACGTTTTATTTTGTCAGGATCCCGGGCACGCGTTTTTCTGTCGAAAGTCCGCCGTTCTTGTTGCCGTAATATTAGAATACTTTCCCTATAACTTACAAGAATTAGTAAGTAAAATGGTATGCGAAAAAGTAAAAAGAATTATCAGTAGGTGATGAAAACTTTTCAGGACGACACAGACAAAAAATCGAGCGAATACAAATTCACGTTCTATGGTTTTTTGAACATATTCTTAAGCCATTTGGAACATTGCACGTCATGCCACCGCTTTATCAAAATGATTGTCCAACAGGAGCAGCGAACCCACCAACGTCCTCGAATCTGTTCCACTATAAACGTTATTCCCGCAAGCGATAGGCCAATGCAATACAGGACAAAATGGCCTGTGAATTGAGCTACTTTCAGCTTTTTAGATTTTGAATCCCCTTTGAAAAGCGACTTTTCCCCCCGTCCGTCCAGATCCAAACTGTACTCGAGCATTCGGTCCCAGTGGTCACTCAAGCCAGACTCCAAAAGACGGAGAATAAGAGAGTTAAGCACGTAAAGGATCCTGTGATTCCGACGCACAGGGTATGTATACAAACCAGTGAACTCTACTGGTTCTTTGACTTTGTGAAGCAACCTCTCACCTTCCTTCGTGTACTTTCTGTAGCGAGAAACGATAGAATACAAATGTGCGTTCATCCAAGTTGCAGCTTTTCCAGTTTCAACTATATCTCTAACACATGAATCTCTATCATGTGCATAATGAATTTGTTTTATATTCTCTGCAAGGTTTCCTAAATTGTAAGTCATTTTAGATTTCAAGTTAGAATACACGTCATTTTCAACGTACAGTCTGTCAGTCGCCTTCACAACTTCTTCAATTGTGTCCAGCTCATTATAATGTCGGGGAACTGTGAGAAAACCAAGTAGCAGTCCCGTGTAGGCGTTGGCTGCGAGTAGCCACATGAGGAATCCACAGACGAAGACGAGCCTGTGAGAGAGTAGAGGAATGCGTCGGGAGGTTCCCCCGGTGAGGACCATCTCGAGGACGTCCACGGCACCATTAGCCGCGTCGACGAAGTTGACCTGGTGCGTCCGCACCAACGTCCAAGCGACCACCATCAGCGCGGCCATGGCGCCGAGTGAGCACCAGGTCTGCCAACGGAAGGGCAGCAGGAGCACCAACCCAAAGGGCATGCGCTGGGCACGGCGCACCACTAGGTGCTCGTCAGCCTACGGGCAAAAGACACAAACAGCATCTGCGCTCCACAAGCGGAAACACTACAACTAAATATAGTGACCGTCCCGACGTGCCTCTATCTGTATAAGAATTCTTTCCTTACATCTATTAAGTATTTACCTGAGACCCGGATTCTGTTTAACGAATTTTAAAATAATAATCTTTTGGGCATGTGCAGCGTCGCCACTGGACAATTTATTTTTGTTCGTGAGACTTAAGTTCCCTATGGTACAGGATGGGGGGGAAATTATATTTCTCGTTATATTATTGATAATGGGAAGAGAAATTATCTTTCTTAATCTACACACCAAATAGAGATTTAGAATTTTTTGAACTGCATATTCAGTATCGTGTTAGTTAGTACTGTAGTTTATTCGGCGAAGTTAATCTTCTCTGTCGCTACTTTCATATGTGACGGTACCGATAAAATCATTACGCAAAACAAAAAAACCTTCAATACAATCACAAAAGGATTTAAATTAAATATTCACACCTTATAACAAACTATTTTCACTATTTTCATTCATATCGTGCACATTCTAATTTTGATGGCCATGTGCATTGTTAAAACTTCACTACTAAAGCTACTTCAATACTTAGACATCTTTAAAATTTATCCCGTACGCAAGGATAATTTTGCAGAATGTTCACTTCCCTGACTGTGATAGTTTTGCCGTTGGCTTGCAAATGCGTTTTATTTACCGTTTCACCATGAAGTTCCATCAGCTGGGCCCAACGTTCCATATTTCCACACATCCTATGTGTTTCTAAGCAACCTTCTAAATGCAGTATATCTGGCGTCCAATACACCTTCTCTCTAAAAAAATCTCTCAAAAACACAATAACTTGCTAGTGCATGTCGTCGGCTCAGAATGTATCATCCCTCTGTCTCTTTCCAGACAGTTCATTCGTCCGATTGTTTTTCAACAATAAACAACGCTCGCTTTCCTCTGTCACCGAGACCTTTTGTAACATTTTACATTTTCTTTACCCCTATTCTGATTTGGCACTTTTCAGAGCTTCTGAAAATTTTACCTTTTTATTCCCAAAGTTCATTGCCCTCTGGTTCTCCTGTTTTGCCGAATATACAACCTCTTTCCAAAACTACTTTTATCAGTGGTCTATATTCAATTGTCTTTACGTGTATCTTTTTGCCTCTAAGTTCTTCTCCTAAATTCCCCCCCCTTTTTTTGAATTGCTTCCGGATGATTCTTAAAATTGTTTATTTCGCTAAATCTCGTTCCCTAGTTCGAAAGTTCTCCTGTTACTTAACGAGAATATAAAATTCTGTTCCGCGTCCATGTTGTTATTTGTTTCTTATTGTACCGACTTATTTACTAAAACAGTATTTCCAAAACAATATTTACTCTTGGCAGTTTTGTGGACTGGGATCCTGCCTACGGCTGCAACATTATTATCACTATAATGGATGAACACGCGCTCCATTCGTTGCTCGTTAGCTTACGTGTAAAAGAAGCTCACGTTTAAACTTTGGGATAAAATAATACAAAACAGTTTCATGGGTCCTTCTACAGAAAGGATTTTTGACTCTATATAGATCGAACGGTCGAATTCAGCGGTAGGCGGAAGGGGAATTATTGCGACCGGCTGCTCTGATCGATAATGTTCCGCCGATTCCCTGATCAACACCAGACGAATATCAACTAACCCTACGGCCACGAACCGCCCGCAACCTCTCCGTTCTCTTTCTCGGGTCTCCCCCTTTACTCTTTCATGTTTGCATTCACTACGCTACCGAACACCCCTGGGGACCAGTTGGGAGCTCAGAGCCTGTTCTCAGCTGCGGTGATTCCCCGCTGGTAGGAGAAACCTGGATGGAGAAAACCCCGCAAGCTGACTTGTACATCGCTGCTGGATATCAGCATTCATCGTGAGAGGAACACTACCACCTCGCCCGATGAACTACATTTATGGGAAAAAAGACCATATCAGTAACTGCGCACGGAAAACGACGTAATTACCTGCATAGGAACCACCGTTATTTCTGCATTCCATTTGGCTAGTTTGAAGCTAAAAGCAGTAATTTTTGTGAGAGGCAAACTAACTTCCACGAGTCTCTCGATAAATGTCTCAATCACACTTTTATATTGAAACATTCTCCGCCTCATCTTCAACTGCAGGAGCAACTTGGCAAACTCAAAGTCACGACCTCCAAACCGCGTTTCTCCTCTTCCGTTCAACCACATGTGTTGTTCTCGGATTATGAAACTGAACCTGAATCCTTTCAGGTTTTCAACTCCATTTGACAGACGCAGGTGCCTGGTGCGTTCAGGACGTTGGTCTCTGCAGAAATCTGTCACACTCATTGCAACGTTGGGCCATACTTTCTGCTCAGGATCGTAAGGCTTTGCGAAATTCACATACGGATCGATGTTTGGGCTCAATTGCAGCACCCGAGTAGTGCCCAGTTGGCGATAAAACTCTGAGTATATACCTTGAAAAAATTCCCAGGAACAAAATGAGTTGAAATGCACTATTAAGAAATACCCCTGAACGTTGGTAGAGAGCACACTAGATAAAAATTTGGCCAGAAGCTCAGGAGAGAATGTTTCGCCTCGCACAGTCAGCAAGGTTACAAATCCACGTGAGGGGTTCCAAGGTTTCGGTGCCATCATCACCGGAAGGTTGGCAGCGTGAGCGCCGGCTGCGATGCTCCAGGGCGATGGAAGGTCACCCAAAGCGAAGGTCACCTGCGCATTCCAAGAAGCGCTTCAGATAATTGCCTAGTCTAATTAGACAAATAATCGCCAAAGATAAACTCGGTTGAGAAATCGTATTGTATTCTTAAAGGAAAGGATAGATTTTCAGGACTACCTACTCCGTATAGGGTGTGACGACGGTACATAAAAGTTATTTAAATTTAACTAGTGGTGCTACAGAATGGTACAAACTTTTCCGTATGTTTTTTCTGTTTCAAATGGTCTCAGCTGGCTATTCGAACTTGCGACATACTCTTGGCAGCTGCCATCTATCGCCGCCCAAGTACACCATTTTTTAATTTTATATTTCTTAATAGTCGAACGGAAAATTATTTTAGGAATATTAAAGAACAGTAAAACATCGTCCTAAATGATAATTTTCTTTGAAAAATGTGGAGTCACTGTTAAGAAAATATACATATTGCTGTAAATGTACTGTTGAGGCGACGAAATACTCGTAAGATAAGTTGGGAGAGAAATTAGTAGATGCTGCAACGAAATATCGCCTGTTTTATCAGTAGTTTTTTATTAGACAAGAGTGTTTTGGAAAGGAAACGACACACAATTGACAAAGATTGTTACTTGGAGAAAGAATTAACGGGTATTGAACAGATTGTCACAGTTACCTCTGTCCAGACAAAATCAAATATTTCCATTCGTCTTCAAACTTTTCATGCGTATAGTTCTAATTTCCCTCTTTGATACGGCAAAAAAACTTTTTTCTCTTTTTATGTTACACTATGTAATTATTTTAATATGTCTCACATCGTTAATACCTACATTAACAGCAATTAGCAAACACTATTGCATTAACAAATGTAAATGCTTCAAATGAGTTCCAATCCAGTTTTCCGGTACTCATAAATTTAAGTACTCAAAATTCGGTACAAAATTTCAGTACTCAAAAATTTTCTGTGGAAAAAAGCTTCAAATTTTCATTTACAGTAACGCTTAAATGCCCTTTTCTTAACAATGGCTGCAAATTTTTAAATGAAAATTGCCATTTAGAACGAGGTTTTACTCTTCTTTAATATTGCTAAAGTTATATTTCGGCTGTGCTTTTAATAACCGAAAATTTGAGAAAATGTGAAAAACTTCTTTAGGTAGCGATAGATGGCAGCTGGACAGAAGAAGGGGCTATACCGTAAAGCCTGGCCACAGTAAAGGAATTAGATAACTTTTCTTCGAGAGAGGCTGTGTCACTCTGCAGCAACACTAGTTATGTATCAAAATGTCAAACATAAACGACAGGTATAGAGAAAGAAAAACAATGACAATCTAAGGCATCGAGCAGCTTAGATAACGATGATTGGTTCATTTGAATTATTTGAATTTAAGCGGACAGCCAATGGAATTGTCAAAGAATCATGTCGTTGGTCGTTAATTTGGTGAATACTTTTCGTTTTAAATTTTGGGATTTTTTTTTCATCTGGGGATGTTATTTGGGTAAATACCATAGTAGTGATGGAGAATGAACTCGCAATAGGTCTGGCGACCCTGAGTTTAACAGCTACTGGGAAGAAGTCCAATTGACGGCTATCGGCCGTTTAAAGTATATCGATCAAAATACAATTTTGAGTGGATGAAAATTTATGGAAAATTTCATATACACCAAACACATAAATAATTTGAGAATCAAATAATCACAATGATCTACATTAATAAAGATAACTTTATATTAATATGTTGGAGCCGCAAAATGACTGCGTCTGTCATCCTAGTGTTCAAGTAATTTATACTTTGCCTTTTTACACTCTCGCACTTACTAACAAAAAGAAAAAGTTGTCTAATCGTGCGCCGGAAAACGCAAAATTTTCGACACAAACACAAAGCTGCCGGGCCCAGGTAGAGAAAAACTGGATCAATGAAGGTGCTGGATATAGAAAAAAAATATCCACACATGGTGTAGCAAGAATTCATGTTTTGTGGGTGCATGACACTGAAAAATCGGTTGACGGCAAAGCTTCTGTCGGTCTGTTCACAACGCTATCGCTTGCGATTTCGCTCAGCCAATTTTCTCCAACCCTTCTAGCTGACGTCGCGGACCATGGAATTTGAAACCGCAAGTTTAAATTTTGGGGGTAATTTACCTGAAGGCCCTACGACATTTACAAAATTTTCAAAACAATGGCTCAAAATATTTCGATTATCTTTTGTAGTTGAATAGTACAAAGGACGTTTATGAGATTGATCTAGATCTCGTTTTTATTGGCATACCCGAATTATTGAGAATTAGGGAAAAATGTATTTAATACTTCAAAATTGGAGATAGAGATTTTTGTCTCAGACAAAGTTTGTTGTAATAAATTAGCTCTTCAAGGAAGGTCATGTACAATTTTTTGAAACCAGAGGTCTTTTTGTCTAATTTGTGGTTGATGTATAAAAAAGTCTCAAAAACCGCTCCTAATTTTTTCTTTAAATACTCTGCACTTTTGTAGTAAGAGACGACAAAATTAGTCACAAATTAGTCTCGTTTATTTGAAATTTGCATAAAAATTGAAACCCATAACACTGAAGTTAGAGATTTATGCTTCAGACAGAGTATGTTAAACAAAATAAATCTAAATAAGGTCATGGGCAATTTTTCGAAATATCGTAGTTTAAAACATCTATTGGGTAGTTTTTGCGTCGGGTTGAAATTAATGAAAAATATGTTGGTTTCACACCTACTACGTACCTCGAGAAAAATCGAATGAACGATATGAAAAATAATTTATTTAATTTTAATAATAATTTCCTTTTGAAAATTCCAATAATAATTCCACTTTTGCTTTCTCTCACTTTTAATTCACTTAATTCTACTATATGAATTGTCCGTGTATTGATATATAGTGTACGTTGAAGCGGGATTTCTGCTTTACTGCTCTCCATGGCATCTACAACTATTTAATTTCTTAAATAATTATGAAGAAACTAATTATGGTATAGTTGTGTTGAAAGTCTTCATTTAAAATAAAACAAAATATTTGAGAACCAACTTAAAATATAGAAGAATTCCCCTAAGAACGAGCTAAAATGACAGTTCGCTAAACAAGTGAACTTCACATGAAATTTAGAGAAGTATCTCTCCGTCGCGAGAGCTGTTCAGCCACGCCTCTTCGTAAAGTGTTATGTTCGTTCATGGCTCTCGTTAAGACATCATGGCTTCCTATTGTTCACAATAGTGTAATTATAATAAAAAAATAATTGATAAAACGCAAACCTCGGAACGTTCTCGATCACAGCTCGCCACATTACTGCCACAGGAGCAGGACACTCGTGCGACAGTACGCGTCTGACATTCAAGACTCAGATTTCAAATAAACATTCTTCTCACACAAAAAAGTAAATTCAATATCTTTTTATAAATATATTTTTATTCTGAGAAGCACTGACAATCAGTTCTTCTGAAATGAAAAAAGGAAGAAAACATATACCTTACAAACAGAAAAACGAACTGGGAAGAATACAGCAACTGGCTTAACTAAAACACCTTGCCAAGGTCCGTCTAAAATGTCAGAAGATATCGACGATGCTGTTGAAATACTTAATACAAACATTTCAACAGGCGCCGTATATGCATCTCCAGAAATGAGTGTTTGAAAAAATAAATACCACATCAGAAATACACAAAATGATATTAAGAGAAAAGACAGATGAAGATGACCTGGCAACCACCGTCATCACCGGACGAGACAAACGAATACTCAACAGAACTTCCGCCTGTTTATCAAGAAAATTGCAAGAGAATTTCACTCCGAAGAAATGAAGGAGAAGAATAGAAAAGTGCACCCTCAAAAAGCTACAATTACTCCTAAGAAAATTACTAAAAAATTAAAAAGGCCTACAAAACCTGTTTCTCCCTCTTCGGTAAACCGATGGACTTTGGGATAGAACGGAAAAACGATAAGGCAGAAGAATTCTGCAAAAATATTTGCAAAAACATTTCAACACACCCCTTAGCACTACTCACAAGAGAAAAAGAAATTATAGAAATATTCCTGAATGTCCCCATCAAATGTCGCCACCAATTAAATTCTTCTCAACAAAAGAAGTCACAGCAGGGCTGAAACTACTACCAAATCATAAGGCTCCTGGCATGACCGTATACAGTGAAATGCTTAAAAAACTGCCTAAGAACTCATTGCCCTTGTAACATCATTTTCATGGAATAATACGCATCAGACACTATCCTTCGCAGTGGAAACTGCACAATTAATTGTAATTGCAAAACCAGGAAAACAGCTACAAGATGTTTCTCGTACAGACCAATAAGTTTATTGCCTTCGTTGTCTAAGGTATTCGAAAAACTCATTACTATTTCGCATATATCCTTTACTTAAAGAAAATGACGCCAATTCAGACCATCAGTTCGGTTTTAGAAAAAGGCATTCTAAATAGAAAAATTCAAGATAGTCGCCCCATCAACGGAGCTCTAGAAAATAAAATGTATTGTTCCGCTTGTTTCTAGATATTGCGCAAGCGTTCGACAAAGTGTGGCATCAAGGCTTGTTATATAAAATCAAGAATTGTCTGCCGCATCCATACTATAATATAATTCGATTCCTTTATTTCAGATCGATTTTTTCAAATAAAACTCGGAGATGAAATAACACCGTTTCATCCATATTATCAGAGGCCACAGGGGAGCATTCTTGGACCAGTGTGTATACGCTGTACACGGCTGACTGACCTCAGTCCCAATATCACCACTGCAACATATGCAGATGACACAGCCCGCTAGTTCGCACGAAAACAAGGAAACGGCAAACAAGAACATTGAAAGAACAGCCTCGACTTATAAACAAATGTGTAACTTGGAGAATGAATGAATGAAACAAAGTCCAAATGTATAACATTTTACCTCAGACGAACAAGAATATACAAAGAAAGAAATAAACGGAAAACTAATTGAAAACGTAGACACCATCAAATATCTCGATTCTCTCGACAAAAGCTAACACTGGAAGAAACATATTTCGATTAAAAGAAGAAGCAGACAGTGAAAAGTAGACAAAATGTATATGGTAATAGGAAAAAATCTTGCTTAAGTTTAGAAAACAAAATTTTACTTACAAACAATACTCAAACTATCTGGTCTTGTGGAATTGAACTCTGGGAACAGCTTCACATTCAAATATAGAAATTAATCAAAGATTTCAATCCAAATGTCTCAGATTATTAAGGCATGCTCCCTGGTATGTATCAACGCACTCTACATAAAGAATCTCAATACCACCACTGTTAAAGAGGAAAGTTCACTCTCAAATCTACACAAATACCCACAAGAGACTCGAAAATCATATTAATCATTGGCCATTAAACATCTTAGATAACAGCACAGATGACAAGATTGAAAAGAGTACAATCCTCTGATCTGACCACAGATCTCAATAATTTCTTTTAAAATAATGTTACTGTAGATATAATTTTTTTGTCAGCATGCTTGCACTATTGTATGTTTGTTTGTTATTGTGTTATTGTTATTTCAATGTGATGTTGTTTATTTTGTTTGTTTGTTTGTTTTCTCTCTGAATTGGACAATTAGTTTAAACCATTTTTAGAAAGAAACCAGAATTGGATGGTTTTTTTACATGTCAATAATGTTATGTACAATTGTATTTGCCGAATGTTCGAGTAGAACAAATTGCAAATAAAGCACATGTTAGAAAAAAAATTCTGGAGAGCACAGTAGCATTGCACTTCCTAATTTTAATTATCGTGGCGAACAACATTCTTGTCGGACGAGGGCATAACAGAAAGAAGCGTCGAAGCCATTTACAAGTTAGCCAACTGCAAACGAACGAATGAAGGAAGGGGAGTCAAATGGGCTGGAGGACAAAACGACCACAGAACCATCAGATATATTCCCAGGACTATCTCTCAAAACGGGCCATTCTCATAAAAATCGCTCTATATAAGAATTGATAAGAAAATCTGTGCCCATTGTTGGCAGCGCTATCGACGCTTGCGTGCTTTGTTGGCAGGGCTAATTGACAAAGATGTGTCGGTATATAGAGAAATGTGACATTATATTATCACATGATTCTTCTCCACAAGGGGCGGGAAAGTATGTGCTGTTTCAGCATTGCTACTTATATATTAACACCGCTTTAAACGAAGCACAGGATGATGAAACTTAAAGGAATTAGGTTCGCTAGGTGACCTAACCTCATAAAAATTTGAAATGAAAGTAAAATCTCTGATCTTCAAGATGATAAAAACAATTTGGTCCTTGTGGCCTAATGCTTTAGTAAAAGAAGTTTAATTTAGTGCAGGCTCTTATAGAAAATATGTTTGAAATTATGTGGAACATCTGATGTGATGAAGTGAAATGGAATTAAGATTCGATTTCAATGACTTCCAAAACATGTAGGTAACATGGTCTGACCCCTCGGTTAGAAATATCGTTATTCTTTATATTTTTTGAGGTTATGTAAAAAAAAATATGTGATGGAATAAAACGGACACGGACACAGACACGAACACAATTTGTGTCGGTGTGTATTTTCTTTCACAAATTTTCTTTTTAAATGTAATTCTTCATTGTTTACATGCTAATTTGCACCTCCTATTTAGCCAGTTTCGTTGACTCCTTGCTTGGTTATTTTAGAACTAGTGGTGCTCAAACAGCACTTACTTTCTCACCATTAGTAATAGTTATATAAGACTATTTATACTATTGCTCTCCAAATTAACACATGTCAGTCACTATTATTTGTAAAACGTATTACAAGGGTTGGGGAAAATTCTTTAAATTTAGTTTTTAAATACTTCGCCAAAATAATTCATAAATAGGTACTTAAATACAGAAACTACGTTAGGACTTGAGAGTCCTAAATACATACGTAATAATCCAAAGGTTACTTTTCCAAAGGGTATTTTTTAAATACACGTTTCACACTTTAATACACGTTACTATTGAGGTGCTAAATACTTACGTATAAACAGTAAATTACTTCACCTAAACGTTATGTAATCAAAATGCTCATTTTTTGACTCCTTCGAACCGACAAAATTATTTATTGCAAAACGTTTGTCGGTTTGTGGTGAACGCAAGCACTTAAACCATTCAAATGATTTTCTTCATTATTAAATACTTTCCTAAATATATTTGAATGAACTGGAGGCTCTGGGTACTTGAAACGGGTGTTTATATTTATGGGGATGCTTTACAGCTTGATAGCAACTTTCAAATCTCAAAAATGGATCCACTTTTATTCTTAAACGTCGTTCTGGAATAGCGTAAGAAACATGAAACAAGACGCTGATATCATTTTCATTGAAATCCATGAATTTTCGAAAGTTGCTTAAGTTAAAAATTTTACGACGTCTTTCTACAACTACAACATTGAAGGAAAAGTTGTGTCTTTGCTTATTGAAGTATTTAGTTTAGCGACAAATCTTGAAATAATAGAATGTATACGTTTTTCAAAAATTTTAGTAGTATGCGCGTAACTGTTTCGCATTTCTCCACTAACTTCTTTTCTAAAAAATTTCCTCAACATTTTTTCTTTAATTTTTTCAGCGGATAGAGGAAAGGAGGATGAAAAATGGCTGTTACTTGGTTGAACTTTTGTTGACCCTGAATTTTCGAAAATTACGTTTGAAATAGTAAGCAAATTTAGGCGCTGTTTAGCTTTCATACATCACCTGTATAGGCTCTTCGCTGTCCAAGCACATTAGAATACTTTTCAGAGCTGATATTAAGTATTTCTCATGATGATCTGAAGTTATTATATCGTTGACGAAACACTGATTTCTTCTGAAGTTTGTATCCACGACAATCCACTGCATTAATGCCATCAACATGCTCAGACGCAAAGAAGCATAACCTATGACAAGAAGTTATTGATGAAGGAAATATCTGTAACATTATCACAGGGAGACTCTTGATTTATTATTTTATTCCTGGTGCGTCAAGTCCTGTGTTACTTAGTTCGTACGTGAAGTGTTTTGTGTATCTTACCGGACAAGCTCTCAGCTCCGACGGCCTCCCGGCATAGTGTGATGAAGTTGTAGTGAAGAAAATGTGGTGAGGGGTGAGAATAGGACAAGGAATGAGACGGAAAGATCGCTAGCGGTCCGTGGCCTTTCGGTAGGAACTACACCAGCATTCGCCTAAAACTGATCGGAGTAACCACGGAAACTACCGATCAGAGCAGCCCGCCCTGCGACGCCTCTGCCCAGACAGTGAAGAACTCGACCACGCTATTTGGCGAGGTCGAACACCCTGCTTACCTGTCGTGGTCCTCGACCCCAGGACCTCGGCGACAGAGGCCCTTGCATGACATCAGCGACGCCTGAGCCACTTCTCTCGTCGTTGACCCCGAAAAGCATCGTTATGGATAAAACATAATCAACCCTTACAACACACTTTTGTACTATTCTTTAGCGAGACGATGGGCGTTGAAAGTGTGTAAGGAAGAAAATCTTAGATGAAGAATATATACTATATATTTATATATTAATATATATTTATATTATCATATATATTATGATTGTGTGTGTGTGTGTGTGTGTGTGTGTCCCTAACGACACTGTACCTCATTTTTGGAGATCGCTAATTCCTAATAATGAACGTGCAAAAATGACTCCGGCAAGTGTCCTTTAAGTTTTTGTCACAACAAAACCTGTGTTTCCATGCCCGAAGTATTTGGCTTCACGTTTTCTGAACACAAAAATGTCCTCACCTACTCTACTCATCTAATGGAAAGCTTGTGACAGAACCATTAAAACAAGCTGCCTAGCTATGAAATTCTTTTTCTTCTTGGACAATATTCGATTACAGCATATAAAATCATAATTTAAAATAAAGTAAATTTTACACTGGTTTGAAGAATGTTAATGTTGGGAGATAAATACTATAACATCTTATATTAATACTGGGTCCACTGGAAACCACTAAAAAATTATGCCAAAATGAGTAAAATAATCATTTAATGAGATTTTGCTATGTAGTTGTGACGTGTACCAATGAATTCTTAGATATTCTTTATTACATACTACGTTTTTTAGTAGGATACATTTTGGACCCCGCTGTATAATCTTAATTTTAAGGTAGGTGCATTCCTTTCCTTGACCCATGGACTCTAACACTAATTAAACTTATTGTAGAAACGGACGAATTCACTTTAACCTTTCAAGTCTTTGTTTTGCAAGTTTAGTTTACGAATTCATAAATCTTCTAATGTTAATTGCATTTTTATTGCAGGTATATTCCATGGATTGGTTTTAAGATATGCGTATGGCTTTGTTTTGTTTTTCTATTAGCATGCTGAAAACTGGTTGATTTAGAAAAAAATGTCTGATTTCGTCAACGTCAAAACCAAATGTTTTATCTTTGAGATACGAACGAGAATTTTTGATGCAAAATAAATAGAGTACGCAATTAAACTTAGAAAACGATTTCTATTTTCGATATATTATTTTCAGATTTGACATGTAGGGACGCGGAATTTAAATTTTCTTTGATTTACGACTCCATTTTATTCCAAGGTGCTGCGCAAGGGTAAAAAAACGCCAAGATTATCTCTACTTTAAGAGATCTTTCTGTTGATTACTTAGTTGCAAACTATCTCTTTCACGAGGACGGTGTTTTGTTAAATTCAGTTTGGGGGGACTTCAAAGCTTTTAGCCCTTTGGCAAATTCCGCTGTCCCCCACGTTTGGGGAAGTTGTATGTTTTTTTAGTTTTAAAGTTCCCGCTACCATATCTTTTTTATATTAGAGAGTTTCCTGGATTGGCATTGTCCACTCTCGAATGATCTCGGACATCATTCCCTTGCCAAAGTACTAAGTAGTATTTTCAAAAATCCATCTCTCAAAGAGAACAATGAATACTGGTGAACCTAAGAGAAGGTGGACTTAGCGGTTTTCGCAAAAATATTAAGACTTCCGTTATATTAAAAACAACTAAATATGA
>BOPP01000308.1:584592-605140 GCA_017312745.1 Gryllus bimaculatus | reverse complement strand
TCGACCACGCTATTTGGCGAGTGTCGAAACACCTGCTACCGTCGGGTCTCGACCCCAGGACCTCGCGGACAGAGGCCCTGCACTGACATCAGCTGACGCCCTGAGCCACTTCTCTCGGTCCGTGACCCCGAAAAGCATCGGGTTATGGATAAACAATTATCAAGCCCTTACAACACACTTTTGTACTTATTTTTAGCGAGAGATGGCGTTGCAAAGGTGTAAGGAAGAAAATCTTAGATGAAGGAATATATACTTATATATTTATATATATATATATATATTTATATTATAATTATTTCGTTGTGTGTGTGTGTTGTGTGTGTCGTTCCTAACGACACTGTACCTCATTTTTGAGATCGCTAATTCCTAATAATGAAACGTGCAACAAGATGACGTCCGGCAAGTGGTCATGTTTGTCACAACAAAGACCTGTGTTCCATGCCCGAAGTATTTGCTTCACGTTTTCTGAACACAAAAATGTCCTCACACTACTCTTACTCATCTAATGGAAAGCTTGTGACGGAACCATTAACAACAAGACTGCCTAGCATTGAATTTCTTTTTCTTCTTGGACAATATTCGATTACAGAACAAAAATCATAATTAAAATAAAGGTAAATTTACACTGGTTTGAAAATGTTAATGTTGGGAGATAAATACTATAACATCTTTATTATACCTGGGTCACTGAACACTAAAATTATGCCAAAATGAGTAAATAATCATTTTGGAGATTTTACTATTGTTTGCACGTGTTACAATGACATTCTTAGAATTTCTTTTTAATACAATACGTTTTTAGGGATACAATTTTGACCCGCTTATAATTTAATTTTAAGTTGCATTCCTTTTGACCATGGAACACTAATTAACTATTGTAGAAAGTGACGATTCCATTTAACCTTTCAAGTTTTGTTTTGAATTTAGTTTTACGAATTCATTAAATCTTCTAATTTATTGCATTTTTTGGTGCAGTATATTCCATGATTGTTTTAAGATATCGTATGGCTTTTGTTTTTTTTCTATTAGCACTGCTTGAAACTGGTGATTTGAAAAAAATGTCTGATTTGTCAACTCATGAACCAACATGTTTTATCTTTTGAGATACGACGAGAATTTTTGATGCAAATAAATGAGTACGCAATCCCTAAACCTTTTAGAAAACGATTTCTATATTTCGATATATATTCTAGTTTGACATGTAGGGGCGGAATTAAATTTGACTTTGATTTACGATCATCATTTTTTTCATCTCAATTCCAAGTGCTCGCAAGTAAAACAAGATTACTTACTAAGAGATTTTCTGTATTACTAGTGCAAACTATCTCTTCGACAGACGTGTGGTAATTTAGTTTTGGGGACTTCAAGTTTAGCCTTGCAATTCTGCGTCACGTTTGGGAAGTTGTATGTTTTTTAGTTTTAGTTCCTCACATATCTTTTTATTATTAGGAGTTTCTGATTGGATTGTCACTGACATCCCTTAAAGATGAAGACTGTGGTCTATGCTTGTTTAAAAAAAGTCGTCGTTTGTCGAAATAGGAAATTCCTTAATCTTGAAATGCACTTAATTGCTGGATATGTGTAATTGTATGAAAACTTGAGATTGTTAAATTCTTTATATTCCAGTCAGTAGGTACTGGAAAGGAGGAAGGGTACCTCGAAAAACGTCATAAATACTTTTTTGGATATGTTTATATACCCAAGCTCTAATTAAAATCTCAAGTTTTCGGCTTTCTATACCCGACGCTAACCCTCGGAGCCGGAAAAAAAATATTTTTCTTTGTTTTCTCAATAACTGTTTAACCTTTAGTCTTGTAAAAAAATTATTAAATTCAGATTAAAAGAGGACAAAATATTCTACAAATTTATGAGAGTTTTTTTTCCAAACTGAATACCAAGAACGCTTGTCAAAGAACGCTTTTTTCATTTTTCCAAAATGTGCTAAAATACGCTTGTGTGATATTATAAGCAATCTACAGTACATATAATTATTATTACATTAATACTATTATTTATCTCATCATCGCTTTACACGTAGTCTTACAAATGTACCCATTGTCGAAAATATTAATCTACAAAAATTATGTATGTATTCACTGTCACCTTTCATACTCCCCCTTTCTACGGTTTCTGGTTGGATAAATCAACCAAGTGAATAAAATGTGCTTAACCTTAATAATGACCTTAATAAAACATACCGGGTTTCTTTTTAATTATTTATATCTTGTTATATATTTATAAATACAGTCATAGTCGGTTTTATTATGGTCAAGAAACTGAAAATTAAATAAACATAACAGACGTAAAATATTCTTCATAAAGGTATATTTACTCTTAAATGTAAGGCCTGGGGTCATCTTTCGAAACGAACCCAAAGAAAAGTCACGACATCATCATTAAAGGAGAACAACAATCACAGTGAAAAAGCAGAATCTAAAAAAAATAACATACACAAATCACAGTTTCTATATGCACTTAAATACAAGCACTCATTAAATACCTCGGTAAAGGTGTCATTAAATAATTTCTACAATATTAAAGTCTATTGTATAAGATAAAATAAAATCTCAATTTATTTGCACTATGTTTCTATCTTTGAATGCAGATGATTAATATTAAAATTAATGAATTCTTTTAACTTTTTAAAAAACTTTGCACAGTTAAAAAAAGTGAATTGTTAATTTAAGAACATTATTTCACAAAAAAATAAATCGTAACAAATAACGTTCACTTTGTTCTCAAAATATTCATTAATTCCAATAAGTGTAGAACTCAAAAACTACAACGGATTATGAATGTTAAATTGTCTGGTTTTACTTACGAAACTCAAATAAATTGATAATAAGTTCTTTAGCATATGACCTCAAATATAGGTAACTTTATGAAGTTTTAGTATAGCTTTGAAACATTCAAAAAAGTAGCATATATGAAGCATCTCTAAATGAAAACCGATGAAATACGGAGAGTATACAAAGCTAAAGGAAATATCGCCAAAGAAATAGTTAGAAATGCTCGCTCATCAACATGGGAAAGATTTATAAGCGAATTGGAAAATGACATTCATGGCATACAACAACTAGCATATCAAGTATTTCGGCATATCAATATTTGCACAGCGAATTTGAAAATTATAACAGAAAGTCAGTGGGTTGAACATTATCAAAATGCATGGTATAATTCTGAAGTCGAAAATAGCCAATGTGAACTGACTGTACAAGCTTCGGTAGATGACATTGATTTAGAAGAATTAAAAACAGCAATAACGGAGCTAAAATTCGAAAAGCTCCGGGACTTGACGGAATAAATGCCGAACTAATTAAATATGGAGGTCTGCTGTTAAAACTACGAATCCTCCACTTATTCAATTTACGTTGGAAGCAATGCCGTATCCCTGAAGAATGGCAAAAAGCGAAAGTGATCTCATTATTTAAAAAAGGGAAAAGGAGCGATTGTGGCAACTATAGAGGTATTAGTTTAGTACTCACATGTTATAAAATATGTGCAAAAATTTGAGTGCCTGTGAGAGAGCAGAGGAATGGGTCTGGAGGTTCCCCCTGTGAGGATCATCTCAAAGGAGTCCAGGGCGCCATTGGCCGCGTCGACGAAGTTGAGCTGGTGCGTCCGCACCAACGTCCAAGCGACCACCATCAGCGCCAACATAGCACAGATTGAGCACCAGGTCTGCCAACGAAAGGGCAGCAGGAGCACCAACCCAAAGGGCATGCGCTGGGCACGGCGCACCACTAGGTGCTCTTCATTCCAAAAACAAAAAAAGTTTTGGTTCATAGGTGTAAAGACGGCGAATGTAGGAATTTCATCTTTAGCACTAAAATAGACCTAAGGGCTTAGCCAACCACTAGGTGTTCGTCAGCCTACAGGCAAAATAAGCCTAAAGCATTTGCTTTCTTTAAGCAGAAACAAGTCGATTAAAGGCGGATATGGTTTTCTTCACACCTTACCTTTTTTGACCAAACTTTGAGGTGAAGAAATATTTAAACTCACTCGTGAGATCTCTAGCTTGAGAGACAAACGGAAGCAAATGTTGAGCAAGCTTGCTTCCATACAACAATGCAGGCATGAAGATGTTCTCCTGTCCTTTCCAACTCACCAAGGCGGCATCACGGATCCTCTCCCTCGCACCCTCTCTCTCTCTCTCTCTCTCTCTCTCTCTCCCTCTCTCCCTCTCTCCCTCTCTCCCTCTCTCCCTCTCTCCCTCCGTTTCTCTGTCTCAGTCTCTCTCACTTTGGCTCTTACACTGGTACTCTCTATCACTGTCTCTGTCTCCCTCACTCTGGCTCTCTCTCGCTCTCTCGTTCACCCAGGCTCTGTCACTCTGTCTTTTTCTCTCGCTCTCTTTCTATGACTCTGTGTCTCTTTCCCGCTCTGCCTCGGTCTAACTACCTTTTTTCTCTTACACTTACCTCTATCTCACTCTGGCTCCCTCTCTCTCCCTCACGTAGACACTTTCTCACTTAGTCTCTCTCGCTCTCTCTGTCTCCGTCTCTCTCTCTCTCTCTCTCTCTCTCTCTCTCTTGTCCTCCAGCTCGAGAGTACCCGCCATAGCAGGACTTCTGACTGGGAGGACATAGGATTCGAGGCAAGACTGTGCTTGAATTTTCCACGCTACCTTGCCAGCTAAAACGAATTCAACCGCCGCGTGGATGAGAATTGTAGAGGTCGGCTGCTCTGATCGGTAGTTCTCCGATCAACACCAGGCGAATACCGAAGCAGTACGTTAAGAAACGGGCCACAGACCGCGCGCGATCTTCATCCTTGTCTTAACCCCGCCCCCTTACTTAAACACACTTACACTAACATGCACTACACAACACAAGTCGGGAGCTTTGCGCTTGCCCCCGCCCGGTGGCTCCGTCGCCTGGAAATTCCTCCGCGTCAAGCAGACGCCCTTAGGTGCAACTGTTGAGAAGTGCACAGCGAAACATCAGCGCCTTTGTGCCTCTTTTAGTGGAGCAAGCAAGCGTGAGCGGCCCCACTGGTGAAAACTTTGAGAATGAAATGACAGACGCCCTTTCGGCATTGCAGTTTCACGTTATAGTTATTAACATCATTAGGCCAGTAAATACCAAATAACAGACGCGGTTGAAGTTTCTGAATCGAGGCGATAGCCGACGTTTATAAGCAACTGTAGCGACCGTGGTTGTCAATGGTGATACAATCGGATATTATTTTTTTGCTTGCTTGAAATATGTTTTTGAACTTCGCGCCGTTTTGTATCATTAATTACACGTTCCGTGCTTTGCGACTGTCATTTTTTCCATTTCCATGGACGGTTTCCTAGATGGCAGTACACCTTCAAACATTGCGTTTTGGAGGCAATCACCATGCTGGGACCGAATACTCGTATGTAACGTAAATATTGACGTTTAAAGACTTAAATTGTTAATTGTTGAAATGTTTAACATTTACAACACACACACACACACACACACACACACACACACATATATATATATATGGTACTTATTATACCGAAAGTATGATATGTAAGAATAATTGATATCCTAGTGCATAACTTGAATATTTTGGTTTAATATATATTTTATCTAGTTGTCTTACATGAATGAAGAATTTTAAATGATTGACTTCATTTTTCTTACCCACGCCTATTGATTGTATATTGAAAATTAAATCTTCTAAATTAATATTTGCTTTGATATGATTAATTTTGCAATTCTAATATATTTAAAAAACTATTGATTATAAAAGATAAAATAATATGTTTTCTATGTAGTTCACCAAATAAAACAATAAGTTATGATTGTGATATTAAATGTGTTACATTATTGAGTTATTTTGTCATTACAATATCATCTATTTCGGCTACTTTCTGTAATAATTTATTGTTAAAATTGTAATTTCCTCCTGCGCTAATGAGAGGTAAATATAATAAAAGTGATTCAGTATTTTCAATGTATTTTCTTAGTTGTTCTACTGATTCTACTTCTCATTTTCGTTATTTAAACCATATATTGTATGGCTTTTATTATATACGAAATTTCTGACTATGTATATTTCATAGATATCATATTTAATACAAATATGCACAGATGTTCACAAATAAATTTATTAAAATTGTGAATACTCTCAACATTATAGAATAATCGATAAGATCCTAGATAATTGACTAATTGTGATAGGGGATATAAACCAAATGGATCAAAAATAAAGGTTATATCATATTTACTTAGTGGGTGTGGATATTAATTTCTTAACGTTGATAATATAGAAATGGAATTCATTTCTTTTTTAAGGTCTGTTTTTCTTTTTTCTATTTCCAAATTAAGACTTATCATTTCTTCTAATTCAGCTTTAATTTTTTGTGTGATTAAACACCATCATAAACAGTTTTAGTACCACTTATTAATAATGCTGCTAATATAGCTCTAAAAGTTCCAGAATATATTCGATTATGGTGAAATAAAAATACTAATAAATTTAAGTATTTTAATATGACTTTAATGAAAAAATGGAGAAATTTTAAAATGTAAAAAAGTGGTCTTGAAAAATCTGGTTATGCATTTTTCCAAATATCCACACATTAAAAACAAGCAAAAGTGAGGATATTTTGGAATCAAATGAATATATTTTTAAAAAATGAAGCACTTTGATACGATTGCAATGGTTATATTTAAATATCAAAAAATGAGGATTCCCAAAAATTTGGTCCAAAAGGCCTTATTATTTTCTACTGAAGTGCTATATGCATTCTATAAGATGACCTTAACACTATATTGCTGTATTCTTTAGTTTCTCAAAAATTACAAAAAAACAATTTTTTAGCTTGTCTCTCAAGTCAATAATATTTATAGTAGCGACAATTTTCTCACATTATTATTTTGATGAGTACATGTGCTTCAAAAAATGTCAGATAATATTTCTCGAAAACTCAACCGTTTTTTGTCTAAAGTAGATCAAAAAAATGTCGCATTTTCAGAAACGTTCTCATGCAATTTTTGTCAAAAACTTCTTCAAATTTTTCTTCAAGCTTTACGAAAAGATAGTGCCAATTGCTCTCTTTTAATATGACGTTAAGTTCATTACGGAGGATTTTTTGTTTTTCAAAGACTACGCGAATATATATCTTTAAAGATCTCTAACGCCGTTTATATGCACACCTACAGCGTTTTTAACAATATATCAATGAAGATTGAAAGTGCTTTAAACGATTTCTATTGAATTTTTTCAAAAACTCGAAAGTTTTCTGTGAAAAGAGCTTCACATGTTGCATTTCCAGGGGCGCTTAAACGTCATTTTCGTAAAACAGCTCCAAATTTTTAAATTAATATTGCCATTTAGGGCGAGGGTTTTCTGATTTTAATATTCGTAAAATAATATTTCAGTGTTACGATTAGAAAACCGAAAAATTGAGAGAATTTCAAAAAAATTACTTCGGGTGTCGTTATATTACAGCCGGCAAGAGTATGTGACAAGACACAATAGCTACCTCAGTCCACAGGAAATAGAAAACTAGTAGAGAAAGGTCTGTGCCATTCTGTAGCATCATAGCTTTTGTTTTACCATTTATTATTTCACACTCGAGAACGCTTTAAAGAATGTAATTTATTTTAAAAAATTCAACGTATATGATTTATAATATCTCTCATCTAAGAATAACATTTATTTAACTTATTGTTTGTAGACTTTTAATTTATAACTAAAGAGGTTGAAAAGTGAACCAGAGTAACTGATTTAAAAATATACTAGACTGTGTTTGAGGGGATTTATTCTTGCATCAGTAATAGTCGATTTATCAACATGAACCCGTATCTTGGCGCCTTGATAACGAAATAGTGGACTCTTCCAAAACGTAGTAAATGGTCATCTCTTACATGATGAGTAGATACAATTCACGTTTTATGGCTTCGTGATGCCGAAACATCGATTGACGACAAAATGTCCGTCGCCAGTGCCTAAACCATTCAGACGATGTTCCACCGAATCAATATGACGTTATCTGTTTAATCGGCCTCCAGGCTCTCCTGGTTTGAAAGAGATATTTTGATTTTGGGGGTACATTTTGCGTAGTCATAACAAGGTTTTGAAAATTTTGAAAATTGCAAAATCTCATTTTTTTCAAATTTTTCCAAAGAAAGCTTAATATGACGCTGGTCTGATTTTCGTACAAATCTGCATTTTCGCAAATTGGGAAAGTTCAATTTTTCAGCGTCTTCCTACAACTACAATATAGAAGTTGGAATAGTTTGCTTAGTAAAATACTATGTCCAAAGACATCATGTAGGATATTTCGAAAATATGTAGTAATTGCATAATGATGCATAAAATATAGGCGATTTATAAACAATTCGTTTCTCAAAAACTGCTCTAAACTTTTTCTTTAATTGTATTCCACGCACAGCGCAGATGATGCTGAAAACATTGTGCAAGCCTCATTTTCAATGAAACCCGCGATTGTTTTGAAAATTGCAAATGTTAGAAATAAATAGATAATATACGCTGTTGTAGCGGTACTAGTTTTAATAGACACCGGTAACAGCCTGTCGCTCTCCAAGCATATCAGAATAGTTTTCAAGGCTGATACAAAATGTCTCGTGATATGCTCAGGAAAAAACTATTTCATTGGTGAACAACTCACGTACTTTGATTTGTGGCTCCACGGGAATACCTTGCATGAATGCCACCATCTTTCTCATCCACCAGAAGCAGAACTTACGACAAGATGATATTAATAGGGGATTGCAGTACACAACGCAGAAAAACCTGTCCATTGATTACAAAGACACAAAAAAAGCTGTGAGACCTAAATACTTGCAATGTGATTCTTAATGTAGTATGTTGACGTGCTATATCGAAATCTGATACCAGAATTGCACGACTACCCTCCAGTTTTTTTAAATTGCGAAAAACAATAATGAAATTAACAATTGACAATTTCAGGGTATTTTTTTATGATTTAAAAAAAACTGGAGGGTGGTGGCGTAATTATTCTTTCGGATTTTGATTTAGCGTGTCAACATACATAGCGAAACATGTCTCAAGTCTTTGGGTTTCACAATAAACGCAGAAAAAGTACAATTTCACTGTGTTTTTTACCGATTTAAAATAAAACTGAAGGATGGTGGCTCAATTCTTACACCGGTTCGGATTCAGCGCATCGATATACGTAGAGAGACTTGTGTCAAGTCTTTGGGCGTCACAACAAAGGCAGAAAAAAATACAATTTCACTGTGTTTTTATCGATTAAAAAAAACTGAAGGATGCTGGCTCAATTGTCGCATCGGGTTCGGATTCACATCGACATACGCAGAGAGACATGTGTCAAGTCGTCTGAGGACCTTTTGTTAGAAAGTATTTGGCTGCAAGAGTGTGTCAAGATCTATGCTACTTTAGCGTCATGCATACTCAAGTGACCATGTCACCGTGACCATGTGTCCACAGCGTGGCAGGCCGCTTGGGTTGGGGGTGGGACATCAGGACGTGACTGAAGGAGAGGTCCAGAGAGAAGAGTGAATGGGGGAGGACGCGGCCAGCCGAGCTGGGCGGCGGCGCCGCTCCAAGAGCTTCTCTTGTTCTCGAGAAGCCGAGCTGTGCGGATCAGAGGCAGCGCGCGTTGGGGTCGGACAGCGGGCGCGTAGGCAGCAAACGTTGTCGTGAAGAGAGAGTCCTATATGAATTCGGCGGTGCTTTACCCGATCGGATTTATTCGATACTTAAGTAGAGGGTGTTGTAACCGTAGAAAGAAAATTGCCCCTAGTATCGGTGACGATTTATTTTGTTTATTAACAATTGTATTCAAGTTTATTTCCGTGGTGGATTAGTAAATAAACTAGCAATAAGTTTAACCCAGTCTCGTCTGTGTATTATTACACCCTGCATGACGCCACATCATATACATAGCTCTGAAATTGTGCCAAGGAGGGCTTATAAATTTTTATTTGAAGTTAGGCGCCAAAGTTTAATGAAATTCGGCGCTAGTTTGTTAACAAATGGCTTCTCTATTTTACTATCATTTTTGTGACCAGTGATGCAGATACCCTAAAAAGATCATAGTATTAACCTAACGTTATTAATATTTTCAAAGCAGTGTAAGTTGCTCGTTATGATGTTTAAGCGGTAATCAAGAATTGGTTAAGTAGAAAAAGAGGTCGTGGTGGGCTATTCAAAATAATATTCTCAAACTTTTCCATTAGCAGAGCTCAAGTGCTCGATGAAGAAATCTCTTTCAAAAAATGTGAATCAATACTTTGGATATGAAATAGTAGTCTTTGTTGTGGCAACGACTCCTGCAAAACGTTATACCTTTGCCTCACCGAATTTCAGAGCTGCAAAAATGAGGTAAGAATCGTTTGAACACGTATGTAGAATTCCTATGTTTAAAATTTTCTTTCTTCCGCATTTCAACTCTATCTCTTGCGGAAAAAGTCTAAAGAGTGTGTTGTAAGGTCACTGTGATAATTGTTAATGGCCATCTTCCCTGTCACAATAACTTCTTTTCGTAGGTTATGCCTCTTGTGGCTGAGCATGTTGATAGCATTAGCGCAGTGGATTGTCGTGGATACAAAATTCGAAACAAATCATTGGCTCATCGAGACAGAAGTAATTCTTGATCAAGAAGAGAAAAACGTAATATCTTCTGTGAAAAGAATTCTCTTGTGCTTGGACAGCGACAGCCCATTACAGGTGATGTATGAAAGGTATTGGTGCTAGAACATTACGTAATTTTTCAAATTATTTCAAACGCATGTAATTTTTGAAAATTCAGTTTTTACAAAACTTACATATATTCGGTTTTTGCAGCCTTCTTTTCGCTGCAATTTAATTTTTAAATTGGAATTTCCGTTGTTGAATTCTGTTTACTAATTACGAAAAAATAAATACACGAATACTACTAAGTTTTTAAAAAAGTATACATTACCTTACTTCAACTTATGTCGTTTAACAAAATATTTCAATACCTAATACATTTTCTTTCTTGAAAATTTATTTTTAGTAAGACGACGTAAAATATATAACTTCGGCAAATTTCGAAAATTCATAGAAAATTAGACTAGAGTCTTTTATTAAGCTTTATTTACACTACGCGAGAAAAAAAGCTTTAAGAAAAATGGAGCAATTTTTGAGATTTTGAAAATGGATAATATTGAGAATTATCTAAAGTACCCACAAAAACCATAACATCCATTCAAACTATTCGAGCCTCGGGTGCATTTAAATATATTGAAGCGCTAATTATAGAGAAAATTGTTAAACTGGTTTGGTTTGTGAGTGGTTTAAGTTGGCCACAGATGGAGAGGCGATTTGCCATCAATCAATTTTTGTTTGTGAATGGGTCACATCTCCAGTCGTGCAAGATATATTTTACATCATTTAGGAATAAGATTTTTCGGCGCAATTTTGCGTTACAAGGAACCATAGATACGGGTTTTTCTTTCGAAAAATCGCTGTCGATTTCGACCGCAGCATTACAATACTTTCTTCTTACTACGTGTGTAGTACTAGGTAGTAAGACAAGAGAGTTTTATTTATTTTTTATTTATTAGCCTATAAATGTCCCCTTGTGGGAGAAAGGCTTAGAGCTGCACATCTTCGGACGCGCAGCTAGGTTGGATCTGTAGGTAGCGCTCTGTCTGTCTTCCATTGGTCCGTAGGCTTCTCCATGTCGTCCTATCTTTTGCCGATCTGGTTCAGGTCCCGCTCGTTACTTCATGGAAGAAGTCCGCCCATCTCTGCTACTTCTTCTTTCCTCGTAGGTGTCTCCAGCCTTGCCTTGGGTTAGTAACTGTGTATGCCCATCTGAGTTGGTCTTGGCGTTCTGTGTCTCCTGCAGATCGACATTTTAAATTATCCGCCCACTGAAAAAAAGGAACCCGTATATCACAACAAGGTTTCAATGGTTACACAAAGCCTTGTTACGAGAAACGGAAACATTGTTGCTTTATTCCTTTCCCTGATGCGACAGCATCAAAGATAAAAGTCTACCTTGATGGAATGCAGCCTGTGACTGCTGAAAAGGTGATGAGGCTTAATAAACGGACCTGGTCCCCTCCTCAAGGCTATACACGTTGCAGAGCAGTGACAGGTCACAGCAGCAAGGTACCATGTCAGATGACCCCGAAGAGCTCTGTGCTGATGGCGAGGGGGGGGGGCTGGGAGTGGAGAGTTTGGTATTGCATGCAGCAGCGCCGAGCAGTGCTTCCGCAGTTTCTGCAGATAGTCGTCAGCCTTTTCACAGCGATTTGGTGTGAATTGGAATCGTGGTGATTTCATTAATTTTCCGAATTATGTATTCGAAGTGAAAGTCTTAATTCATTGGGAGTGAAAGGAATATTCGAATTAAGTGACGATTAATTTCGTATTTACTTTTGTGGATACGAAGATTGCTAGTGATTTTGAAATAACGTGAATTAAATGATACCCACTAGGATTGCAGCAAGAATGAATGATTGCATTGACAACAGAGTTTGTCGATGAAATTGTCAAATATTTTAAGGTACATATATATTCCTATCATGTGTTGTAATATTATTTGGGCTAAAATTTAGTATGCCGTACAACCTAAGCAAGTCGTTTAAACCGGCACTTCGCGCCGCTCCGGCGAAGGGGAAATCGACGGTGGAGGGGACGAGGGGTGTTTAGGGGATTATGAAGGGAATCTTTTGGTGGAGAGAAGTGGTGAGCAAAATGCGCAACTTAGTACATACATATAAAAAGCAAAGCCGAAGGCGTGGACGATGCAATTAAATTGTAAAAATGAATTTCTGAAATATTTTTAATGGTTCGTAATTGGTCACGTACGTGACGTCAAAAGTTAGGAGGGGAGGTCAAGTCACCGTAGTATCCCGTCGGAGCTTGATTCCATGGTGATGCCTAATAGCGTTGGAGTCAGGGCCCGGCAACTCCCCATCAAAACTGGGGACAAATCTCGAGGTTGTTACTATAGGAAGCGCTAGTGTCGCCGGGTGCTGCTGCAGGTTAGGCTCGCCAACTTTCCCACATACAAATTGGCTAATTTGTGAGAAATACGAAAAATGTCTTATAAATGTACTATTATTCATAATCTACACTTATAAGAAACCTCTGAAGAATGCGCGAACATAGACGTTATCTTTTGCAACATTATGGGCCTGCTTGCGACCCGCGAACTCACGCACGTTTAAAGTATCGTTGGCAACAGTTCGTGTTTTAGTTCATGTAAAGAAGGTGATGCAGCACAGCGCGCCACCGTAATGGTCTCCACCACGTTATATGGGAGTTATAGGGCCCTGGTTGGAGTGATGTTTTTCTGTGTCGGGGTAGCTGTCGTACAGTTGCTTTTCGTGGGTTCTTCAGATTCTTTGTGATTTGTGTTTTTGAATGTCGAGTGTCTGTGCTACGATGGTGAGAATAATTTTTTTTTTTACGGCGTTGCGCCGAAGGGGGTGTTTGGCTTTTATTGAATGGGCGCAAGAACGTGGTTTGATTGCCACAGAATTTAGGAGTCTGTGTGCAAGTGTCCAATGAGGTTGGCCAAGCGAAATGTGATGGTTTCGAGTGGAAGTGTAGCATGGAAGGGACCACTCCTCATGTGCGAAGTGTTCAGTGCGGATGAGATCATGGTTCGCGCAGCTGGTCTGTTCGACAGCTACCTGGCAAAATATGTTTGGAAACGTCTTGAAGGGGGCAAAAACCCATCTGAGAGGTTTTTGTCGTTCCTTGAGGGCGCCCCCAAACTCTACGAGCAGTAACAATCGCCAATCGGTAAGTTTTATTCATTTCTATCAAAGAGCTTAGCGTAATTTGAGGAACGGCTTAAGGAGACTCCCCTTCCTTTCCCCCTCCCTCCCTCCGCCGACAAGCTTTTCTAAGGGTATACCGTATACTAAATTTTAACCAATATTTGTATATTAGGTTATGTGCAATGTTGCAATTGGGCCCTAAACCATCTCAAAGTAATGTAAATGTAAATTAATTGTAAAAATCCCATAAGAGCCTATGTTGAACAAGATAAACAATGATTTCGTTTTATATCATTTGTTAAAATAATATTAATTCAAATTTCAAAGTTGTGAAGAAGGCTTGGCTTTCCAACTCATTTTTTTACTTTCGTTTGAGATTTTTTCTTAATTCTTAAAAAAAGTAAGTTTGGTTACTTTTTAATACTCAATTGTCCATTACAAATAGGTATGTTTTACAATATTTACTTATTTCCCAAATTATTGAAATTTTAAAAAAAAATTTAAAAAAATTTAAATTTAAAATTTTAAATTAAAAAAAAAAAAAATAAGTTTTCAAATGTCATTAGTGGCAGTTAGAAATAGGAGAATTGATTATTTCAGTATTTTCATATCTCTCTTTAAATTGAGCCTAAAGCCTGTCTTGTTCATATTTTATTTTTCAGATTGATTTTGGCATAGTAATGGAAAATGGTTTATCCATGCAGATATTCATGGATACTGAGAATTCCAAATGCCTATTCCATGTTAAGATCATGATGATTTCTAAAGTTACTCCAATACATTATGTTAATTTTGGAGGGGTCATGGATTTGTGATACACTGTTAATTCATTTTTAACATTCATGAAATGTATATACATGAATGATTCTACGTTTGTAGTGTGTATCATTATTTGAACGGGCCAATTATTTTAAAATTCTAATTAGGTAAAAACAAAATTATTAACAAGTCTAATTAGATAACAAAACTAAATTAAAAATTACTAATTAGGGTCAACAAACTGAAATTAAAATTCCTAATTACGGGATAACAACTAAATTTAAAATTCTAATTAGGTAACAACTAAATTTTAAAATTCCTAATAGTACAGCTAATTAATTCAATTGGTAACAACTAATTTTAAAATTCTAATTAGGTAACAATAAAATTTTAAAACTTCTAATATAAGAGTAACCAATAAATAAATTAAAATTCTAATTAGGTAATAATAATCGGTGATATAATTTGTGAGTTTGTGGTCTTAGAATTACTAAGTAAGAATAATGAGGAAAAAACATTTCACATTCTCATTAGAAAAGTGTCAAGCTCAAAAATGCTAAGTAACAAACATTGTATGGAAGCACGAATAACATTTCTATCTCAAACATTATGCAATGATTTTGGACTCTTTGTTTTTGTCATCTTCAAAATTTCCAGAGTATTAATGATTGATATGTCAAAAGATGGGCAGTATAATTTTAATTGTGTTGACCTTGATAATTTTCAAAAATATTTACTCGTGAAATAAAACAACTCGATATCACTGGACAGTATTTTTATGCACTTTAAAATGCTTATAATGCCTGCTTAAAAAACTTTGCATACAAACATTTATTCATGTGCAGGTTAAAAAGACAATACATGCACAATAAAATTGTAGCTTGGTATATTTTTTCTTTGTCTTTTGCAATAGTGAAAAATGATTTTTTTTCTACATTTTACTTGGTCAAATTCATCCTTTTGTCAGAAGTGAATGTTTTTGAACATTCTTTCTACATCACAAGTCATAATTGTAGCAAACTTGTAAAATGAAATCTGAGCCACTGTGAGGTCAAATTCTCCGTATCCTGCTTTTGAACCACAAATATTTTTACTTTTTGGTGAAATTTGAAGTCTGAATTTGAATTTATTACTTTATATAATTTTTCCTGTCACACTTGCATGTCCAAACACTAATTTGAAACACAATGTAATGTCTACAACAATTTTTAATGACTTCACTAGTTGTAATCTTCCTTTTTCCAATTTCTGAATTGCTATAGGAAAAATTTAATGATTATACATTTTTATTTCTTTAGTATGCATGGTTTTTGAACATATGTTATTTTGCATGCAAGGAAACATACGGAATGCATTTAATTATTTTCCTCTCCTGTTGATACCAGTGATATTTAGAGTTATGGCTTCTTGTATCTTCATTATTCTTTGTGACTTAATTGCTTTGCTAATTGATTCATTTTGCAATTGTTGCTCACAGCTTGTGTACTTGCTCCAAAATTTGTAGCAAGTATTCTAGGGGATTAAAACGATAAGCAAAGACAACTGCTATGATATATCAAGCTATGCATCAATTATAATGTTTTATTAATATAATAATTTAGTGGAAATAAAGGTACATGTTCCTTGATAGAAGTCTAAATATGCAGTAGTAATTTAAAAAAGTCCATCATGTATTATGCATGAAAAAGACTACCAAAGCATGCATTGAAATGATGATATTTAAAATGATTTTACTAGGAAAGATATTTACTAAGCCCCAGGAAGTTTAAATGGCACATGTATTTGAATGAAAATTCTATTTTTATATATCTCCAAAAAGATGCAACTTGCTTACAACTAACATTGTGTAAGAAAAGCCAAAGTAATATATACCTTTTTTTTTACATTTTACTCAGTCAATTCATTGTTTTGTCAGAAATGAAGGTTTTCAAACATTCTTTCTACCTTACAAGCCATAATTGATGCATACTTGTAAAATGAAATCTGAGCCAGTGTGAGGTCAAATTCTGCATTTTGTGCTTTTGAGCCACAAATATTTTTCTTTTTGGTGTAGTTTCCAGTCGGGATTTGAATTTATCACTTTATATAATTTTTCCTGTCGCACTCACACGTGTCAACACTACTATCAAAATACATATATATTTATCACATAACTTTTTAATTAAGCTTACCATCATCAATGAAAATAATGCTTGCCATCATTACTTAAAGAACATTGTTTTATCTGTGTTACATACATCCAGTAAACCAATAATTTGGGGTAGGGAATATTAAAACTGGGTTCTCTACTTCACCTTTCAGAAAATCACTAATAATGAGAGAGAAAACTTGAGTTGACCCAATTCCAGAATTATTGTGCATAGATTTTCACATGAAATAATGTGTATAACAAAAAATTCTTATTGGATTATAACCCTCGGAGGGGGGGCGGTGATATATGTGGATTGATTTCTTTATAGAGTACCTGGTTTCCCTACATATGAACTTTCCGGAAAACAAATTAAATGCTGTGCTAATAAGTGTCAAACTCATGTATACACATGTATTGCATATAGTTGAACATGTTTCATTGTTTTTCTTGGCTAAATAAATCATGTAAATATTAAATTGTAATAATTTGTGAAGCATTATTAATCATATTATAGTATATGTATTACAATCAAAGGTGCTATCAAGATTTTTCTGGGTGAGTCAAAATTATCAATATTCGAAGAATATATTCCTAAATTTTGAAGCAATCCAGAATGGTCTGCATTAAATAAATTAACCTGGAGAATGTCCAAATTTAAAATCACTCCAGAAAGGGAAGGGAGGAAAGTATTAAATTGGTAAGAAAACTTATTATTGGACTCATCCAATAAAATGAAAACCAACCAAAAAAGATACAAAAAATGCATATGAAAATAATTTTCATTTATATTTTTATCAATAGCTTAAACCATCTTGGTGTTTTTACATATAAAAACATAATTAAATTTGTATTTATTGGGATCAATAATAAAATTTGCTATTTGTATATATTTATTAACCAATTTTAAAGTAGTTTTGAAGTAATTACTGGTGTCCCAAAGCATGCGCTTAGTCTCCTTATACGTTCAATCCACCCAATTGCATTAATGATTAAATGTATACATCTGAAGATAGAGATTTTTGGTTTAAAAAAGTATATTGTAAATAAGCAGCACTTTAAAAAAAACATTCTACAACATAACACAATTTTTCAAAAAATGAGCTGATTTCGCTTAATTAGTGTCTGAAAGTGACACTATTTCTAAAACAATTTTCTGAAAAACCGCAAGAAAAATTTTTTCATTAATGTTTTTCCTTGTATTTAACAGCGTATGATAAATAAATATATAAATAAAACTAGTGGTGGTATAGAATGGCACAGACTTTCACACAGTGAATTTTGTAATCACTTTAAGTCTGAACTAGGATTTTAGTTGTGCCTGATTCCCTTCCCAGTTACCTTCTTTGGTCACCCTAAGAACATTTTTTTCAAAATTTTGTTGATTTTTTGGCTTCCTAATGCTAGAACTAAAGCCATAATACACTTATTACTATTATAGAAGTGCCAATCCCACGTCCTACCATGATGGCCGAGGTGGGTAATTGCCGGATAGAGACTCAGATCTTAAGAGGAAAGGTTTGGTGTTTCGAGCCTTGGTTGGGCATTATTATTTATCACAATTCTCTGTTGCTGCAGGAAATAATCGTGAATTCCAGAAAATTTATTCTAAACAATTTGAAGCACTATTTATCGAAAATGCTATTAATAAAGATAAATAAACTGGAAGTCTCTGTATGTTATTATTGTATTTTTCACTTTTAAAATTATTCCCATCTCTTGTTGCATTTATAAAACGTATGTACCATCAAGTCGATTATCTTCTTTCCGAGCACTCTTATGAAGCAGTTTTAGTAAAACATTGAATACATCAACATAACAATTAAATTTGGGTCATTAGATACCCCTTATGGTACGAAAAGATTATTATTATTATTATTATTATTATTATTATTATTATTATTATTATTATTTTCTCGGCTTACGATTTCTTCGTGAAAAGAGAGTATGATGATCGTGCTCCAGAAAGCGGTGAATTTTCACTAGAAAAAACTATTTGCCGGGCTGTGGGAAGGAAAAAGTGGATAAATCCTGTTGTTAAATTTAGAAAAAATCATCTGACACGTGGAAGCCAGAATCTACTTTTTGTTGGTTTTTGATACAGAAAAATCGATTGACGGCAAAACGTGTGTCTGTACGTTCGTCTGTGGTCAACGCTAGTGTCTAAACCGTGGAGGAGATTTTCTTCACAATTGATATTTCCGGATTGATCTGAATATTTCCGGACTGGAGGCTTTGGGGTTTTCTAACGGACATTTTGATTATTGAAGTTTTTTTGTTTTTTTTACTTGAATTAAGCGTTAACTGTTTTATGCTTTTGCCCGAGTTTTAACCATATAGCGCTTCTGAGGCGTAGTGGTATAAGTGCCGGCACATCAACTCTGAGAATTTTAGTTCGAGAATCGGACTGAACAAAATTGCTGCTTGAAAACACTTTTCCTGGTTTATGTTGTAATATAATGTTGCGGGGCGTTTAGAAACAATGCAGGAAATTATGTGCTTTGGCAGCACCACTAGTTCGTCTCTGTAACAATGTTCGTGATTGTGGTTTTTTAAGGAAAAAAATTACTTGTTGAGCTCGCCACCTTTGAAATGCTTTCTTAGTTCTTAATTTATTCCAATGAGAACGTATAGTTGTATTATTTGAGGTTATCCACCATATTTGACCTATTTTTTGCGCTTGTTTGAACACCCTTTTATCAGAAGTTACAAATGGTGAGGGTAAAAGTGGTCTCCAAAATAATTGCTGTTCATTATTTAATACAACAAAATTACAAGGGATGTGTAGAATTTAAATCATGTTAAGTCTCCATATGGGTGCCTAGTATTGTTTATAAATTATGGGCTTATGCAAAAAAAGAAAGTAATATAATTCCAGTTTAAACATGAATTCTGCTTTCTTATATACATACGTATTTACGGAGTAATGATCTTTCTCCATTCGCAATGCTGCGGAAAACTGATTTTAAAGCTTGAACGGAAATACGTATTTTGGAGTCTTCTTATAACGAAGAGATGTTTTTTCAAAATGTCTGTCTGTCCGCTTGGCTGTGCGTCAGTCTGTTCATCCATCTGTGAACACTACAGCACCTAAATCATGCGTGCGGTTGTTTTCCAAAATGGATATTCCCCGGTCGATCTGGCTCCACTCGAGACGCCACGATTTTGAAAATTTTTCTCTAAAATTTCAGTGTACTTTGTTTCATAATTCCAGGGAATTTTCAAAAATTTCTCAAAAACGGTTACAAATTTTTCTTTAAATTTCTTGTAAAAATAGAGAAAAATGTGGTTTCAAATGAAGTTTGTTAGAAATATTCAGCTCTTTCATGCAAGTTATGTTAATTGTTTTGAAAAATTTTAGTGATTATCGCGCAATATTGCGTGAAATGTGTCCAATTTCAAAAAAGTATATTACCTATTTTTCTCAAAAAAGGTTCTAAATGTTTTCTGGAAATTTTAGTATGGATAGTGCTAAATGTGCTCTATGAGATGAGGTAAATATCATATTGCTCTATTATTGTTTTTTTAAAAATTACAAACATTTATTTTTTACTTGTTTCTTATGTTGCTAATATTTATATTAGCGGCGATTTGTTCACATTGTTATAATTTTGAAAACATGTGGTTTATATAATGCCTTTTTAAAGTTCTCGAAAACTCTAGCAGTTACTGTGAAAACTAACTCAAAATTTCGCATATAAAAACACAAACAACTTTTTTCTCAAAAACGGCTCTAAATTTTGTCTTCAAATTTTCGATAGTGCGAATTGCACACTTTAATATGACGTTAAGTTCATCTCGGGTCATAGGAACGTGAAAGACGTCACGCCCTTTATATGCTTACTACTAAGACATACTATATTTTATATAAATTACATATTATTTTCGTTGTCTTCAGAAGATTCATTTTGGACAAGTGTTCGCGGACAATTTTATCTGTGTGTAACATATAACTACGTAATTCCAC
>BOPP01000308.1:562218-572219 GCA_017312745.1 Gryllus bimaculatus | reverse complement strand
TTGTCAGCTCTCTCCACCACATCTTTGATACTGTCTAGCTCTTGAAAGTATCTGGGGACACTAAGAAAACCTAGGAGAAGTCCTGTGTATGAGTTTCCGATTATAACGTGTAACAGGATTACACCGAAGACTACTAAGCGCTGTTTGAACGAAAATATTACCTTTGATGTGCTTCCTGTAACGATCATTTCAATGATATCAAAGACGGAGTAAAAAACGCTGGTAATCTGGAAGTGATGCTTGTGCACCAGTTCCCATGCTAGCACCAACAGCATCAGCATAACTCCGAAACAGCTCCAAGTAGTCCCCTGGAACGGCAAGAAGAGTACCAGTCCGAAGGGGATGCGCTGGGCAACGCGTACCACAAGGTAGTCGCCAATCTGCACAAGATTAACACACGCATCTGAAATTCACCTGCAATTTAAAGAACGCGATTTGGATAATACGACTGACAGCTTGCTTGTAGAAGCCTACTTAAGCATAATCATACGACAAATATTGTGTGAGCGGAAATACGCAGTTACGTGATGAATCTAGAAATATTGTTCAGCAATTTATATACGGAGGTCACTTAAAAATAATGCACATGAGTTTTTTTAATTTCATTAAATTTTTTTTGATTGTTTTGAAGGGTTAAGTGGACACAAATCTCCTATACAGCCCTCCCTAGAGGACCTTCTTGGAATAGGCGCAATTGTGCCCTTAAACGCCTGGGTGTGACTCTAACTTTTTTTGAGAGACGTTCATTCCAGTAATACCTAAAGTCTCTCACAAGGAGAACTTCAGATGTCGTTAGGTCGGGACTTTGCCAGAGGGATATAATTTCGCCGAACATGTCCCCGGGATCTTTGAGATGCCAAGAGTCCTGCAGGGTTTTTTTCGCCACTCGTAAATGCGCACACCCGATCCGAGATCGAATTAAAAGGCCAATAAACCAAAGACTCCCCCAAGGAGATCAGCACTTCCGAAAGAACCCTCGACAGATCGTGCAGGAGAATGGGGAGTGGAGTTAGTCAAAGGGCATTTGGCGACTCACGGGCGTTTGCTAACTCTGAAACACGACTGGCCTCCAGTGGAATGAGAGATACGCGCTGTTGCAACTCTCTAAAAGGAAAATGAGGTCTTATCAAAAATATTCCTAGTAACTTTGTTTTCGGCCTGGAAGCTGCAAGCTCTAAGAATGATCAAAAAGTTCTTCAGCATAATATAATTCTTGATGCCAGGCAAGATTTTTTATTTACCATATATAAGGAGTATTACGAAATGGACCCGGACGGCATTATTGATCAAATACTTAATAGCTGCTGCTAAGTTAATACGTTCATTCCAAAAGATTCACGAGGTTAATGTACTCCCCGGTAATGTGACCCGGTCGTCAACACAGTCGCATTATAAAACAGGAAATCCGAAGAAAACTGAACAAATATACACGAATATTTCTAATAAAGAGACAAGGATTCCCCTCTCATCACAATCAGTTAACGCAGTCATATCACTTTTCAATTATCCCTCTCTTGTTAATGTGAGGGAGAGACTTTTTTCTTCGGATCGGATGCGGGAAACTGACGCTTGAACACTGGTGTTGACAATAAGTTGTTTTTTAGTTGACTTTAAGTCTTATCTATTACTTTTTTAATCAATAAATATTTCTCTAAAATACACCGTGGGGTTTTGACATTTTATTTGTTTTAATACTTGTGGTTTGGCCTCAAAGATATATCACTTGAATTAAATAGCGGATAATGTTAGACGTGGGTGTCTTGAAATGCATACCTGAAGAGCAGTTTTAATCGAACGTGTGTAACGTTGTAGCCTTAAAATGTACGGTTACTTATCACTAACAATACAAATACTTTTTGTAGTCGTTAACTTACTACGGTATTCCCAGAGTGATAACATTTTGCTTTTACATCGTGTTACCCTTTCACAACCTACGTTGTAGTCGCCCTTATACTTTCCACTTAAAGTACAAAAAATATTACCTTTTCTGCTACCACGGAATATTCCGCATGTGCTAGGATATCCTGCTGCCCGTAAATAGCAAGATTCGATACGGGTAAATTCATTTCAATAGCTGCTTCCTTCATCTTTTGCAATATTGATGTGTCGTTTTTAACTAGACACCATTTCATTCCATGTTCTAAAAGCAGCTTTGCAAACATTACCTCCCGCCCTGCAATATATTTTACACCTTGTTTATCGATCCAAAAGTTGTGTTCGGAAACGATGAATGCAAATCTAGTTCCCCTTCAGCTGTTCGAGGTTGGCGGAAAGCTGAACATTTGTGGTGCGTTTATCAGTTTGCTCTTTACAGAAATCAGAAAGAGTCTGTTGTTTTAAATACCAAAGTTTCTTTCTTGAATAACTGGTGATCACGGAAGGCATATCATGACCTTAATTAGCACCAGATAGATTATCCGGATTCTGCCCATTGCGCCAGTTAAGACTTCATGCAACTTAGGAATATTTTCATAGGTTCCCAAGTGCAGAATTATGAAAATGCCAAGTGGATTCGTCGCTCTTGTCATTAGAAGAGCTTTGGTGAATACCCATAGATCACCATCATATTTTATTGCTATGTGAATATCTCCTCGCGTAGGCCCTTCCGGCGCAATCATCACTGGGATTTGTACGTCATGCAATATGGCTGCAGGCATCCGCATATACGGTAGATCCACAGGTGGGAACACTGTTGCCTGTGAACAAAAGAATATTGAAATTTAATTTTAGTTCAATACTCTTAAAACTACAAAAAATAAGATAAAATATGACTGTACATGCCCTACTCTGTAGTACTATACTAAATGACTATATGTTTAAACTCCTGACGGCTAAGTAAAGGCTTGGTAAATATTAAATTGCTTAAAATTTGAGTTTATCGTCTTAAAGCAAAATAGTTCTTGCACACTTATATTTCGTTTAATTAAATTTACAACTATTTTTTTTCTGTTAAGTCACCTTTATCATAAAAATTAACTGCTGGATTCCGTCTAGTGAAGTACAGAGAAGTGTGGTGAATGTATGACATCAGGTTTTTTGAATATACAGGAGCATGTGAATTACGTGTGCCACTTTATGCTGAAAACGTGTACTCGATCTCTAGCAAGTTTATTTAAGGTGTGTGTGTGAGACACAAGCTAAATACCGGAAGATGTCCTAAAGCCTTTCCTTTATCTCACGTTCTCGTTGCTTCTTATCTCATCTGGAGAAGACAAATTCTAACTCATATTAGTAGGGAAGTCGGGAAGATGGTGTAGAGTATTAACGCGGCACTTTGGCCTCAAACTAGAGCATCTCTTCTTACTTGGCGCGGACCAAGATTGACGGGGCACAAGGGAAGAATAAAGTAGTGTGAAGCTGCCAGTGCGCCTTCCTCGCACCTTTAACCGTTACCAGGAGGGAATTGACTACCGGAGTGGGCATCTTTACTTTTGCGGTGGCTTAATATTTTTGCAACTTTCTCGATCACAAAGATCCCCTTAAGTCTATTATGCCGCAACGCATTCTTCTCTAATACATATTATAATTATGTTCTTTATTATAATAATGCATAAAGGAAACAATAAAGGAATTGCAGCGACTAGAAAAACGCAATTCTTTGATAATATAACGACGATTCGTCTAAAAGATTATCGGACAGTAGACGATCACACAAAATGATATGATTGCAAGAAGCAAAGGCAGATCGCAGACCACCTTAGTAGAGGGCATACATGCAGTCAGAGATGGAAGGACGTTGCCAAAATGGACGGCGCGCATCTCGAGAAGACGTTTGTAGATAGGTTTCTGGTAGAAGAAATAATTAAGGGGATCGTGATGATGGGAACGTTAATTTTTACGTTTAAAATGAAATTAGCTCAGGCAAAGGAAATGAGATTTTAATGAAAAGGTTTGAGTGTGTAAACAATGCTGTATGGTGTAATGAAGACGGAAGTGTTTGCGAGATCAATTTCTCGTCCACTCTTGCTGTGCAGTTTCCGGAAAGGAAGTGAAATTTTGCAAATAAAAAAGAATTTGCAAATTTTGTAGAAGGTGAAGATTGTGGTGAGATTTAAATTAATTAAAATAAAAAAAGTTTGTGAGCTAATGGCCGCTGATTGGGTTTTCAATCTAGTAACAATGCAGAGTTTTGAGCAGGGATATGATGAATGGTTGTCGTAAGAAGCAGTCGCGCGAATGTCGTGTTATATTTTTCATTGTTCAATAGATGTAGTTTATGTTCATATGTGTTTTATCAATGTTAGCTTGTAATGCAAATCGAATGTGACGTTGTCAAGGAAGACATCTTTAATTAAGAATAAATAGCATAGGGCGTAGTTGCGCTGCAGTAATAGTATAAATTTGGTGTTAATATTATAATAATAAATAATTTTCTTCGTTCCGGATTCCCCCTTTTAAATACTCTTTACGCTCAGTACTGACAATAAGGATTGAGTTTTCAGGTCCACTCTTTTAACAAAACTAGAAGAATAAAAACCCTGAGATACATGAGCATTGCCCCCACAATGACAAAACCTGAAGTAGACAATATAAGTAGAAATAAGGAAAAATAAAAAGAAAGAAAATATGGGGAGAAATGATATTAGTATTACAATACGTGTGTCCATGTGTGTGTGCGTATAAACACGAACTTGGTATATTTACATGGGGAAAAATACTTTTTGCATTTGTATTCATCACCTGAAGAAGCCTGGATTCATCTAGACATTCCAAGAGCGTTGACAGTGCTGACATGCCATTCCTTAATACCTCTTGCAATAGAAGATCATCAATAATGTTTAAACGTGACTTCCTTGCTTCAGATTGCTGAGGCTTTGTATCTATCACGAAGAGAAGAACCAACGTGAGACGGAACCTGCAAAAAATTTTAACGTACTGTACAAAACCAACTTCTTTCTCTGAAATTAAGTAGTTCCAAATTTTTGGTCTCGACGGAAAAAACTTAAATTTCTTGGCTTCAACCAAGTTTTTGTTTTCATACGAGAAAACATTTAAGTAGCCTTAGGTGAGATTAAACGATTAATTTTTTGGAATTAGGTTGTTTTGAAAAAACTGAAGTCAGTTGCTTAGTAAAAAAATGCATGAACAACATCGGCACTAATAAAGCCGTTTTCAAAATGGGTTTAATGGTGCCACAAACATTATAAACACCCCATTCATGGGCCTTTTTTCGCTACTTTTTAGAAAATCAAGATTAAATATTATATAATGTTATAATTATCAACGTACTTTTCGTCGCAGTCGTAACCACAACCGTTTTATGATTATCAAGCATTACTTGACTCAAAGAGTGTGCTTCATTTGCTCGTATATAGCCAATTTTACGTTAAAACCATAGAAATGGACACTTTCCAAATAAATTTTTAATTCAAAATACGTTTAATTTAAATAAGATTAAAGCTTGACATCTCTCCTTCAAGAACTTTTCTTCGCACAATTTAACTATTTCACAGCGATATGCCGAAATTGCGCCGCACGCCATCACTATTAACGGCCCACAATTGTACCTCTATTGTATCTGATTTCTTTATTCACTATTAGGCTGCATTGGACATATTTGTAGAGTCATCAAACTGGTATTGATGTTACAAGACTTGAAAAAAGACACAATATGGCATTTGGTAGTGCAAGAGATATTTCCCCCTCTTTGTTTCGGTGCGTGCAACAGTGTCCATGACGTCACATCCGCTGACCCGCCATTGCATTAACGCTTTCCGACAAGCCCCCCTTTTGTACACTTAAGCTTCCGCGGCTCAAATCCGTAAATTGTCGGCTATCCTGGAGACACCGCGTCGTTGGCCGGGAGGCCGACGTTTCGCCTGACATGCCGCAGACTTCCTCAGGGCAGTGACGGCCTTCCTCAGGGCAGTTCAATGCAGCCGAATAGTGAATAAAGAAATTTGACACAGCAGTGTGGTACAATTGTGGGTCATATATAGTGTTATATGTTTTTATTTTGTTTTGTTTTACTAATTCATTGCTTTGTGTATACGGACATGAAAAAACAAAACAAATATCAGTCGTGTATTCTTGGGAGGCTTTTTGATTAATTATGCACGCACGGTATTATGAGTACGTTATGCTCGCTCTAATACCAACACAACAAATTATTTTTTTTGAATTTGATTTATTAAAGTAAAGATAAAAGAAAATACAATTATTCAGTGTCATACCGCTCAAATATGTAAAAAAAACAACTTGTTATAAACCTTAGTATGGTTAGTGGATATGCGGTGTAATATCAGGTGTACATTTCACCGGTCGGGAACTTCATGTCTGCTAGAGCGGTGCCCGCTTTTCGGAGATATCTGGTTGGGAATACACCGGTGGTGGGAGATACCTGGTTGAGGAAAACTGACGATAGATCGGCGCCGGATCTCGCCAGCCATTGGGGGGAGACAACCGGCAGATCTCCAGGAAAATATGCACTGCTCATACGCGATAAATGACCTTAACAGTCGACGCATTCGAAATCACTAACAGTTAATTTACTGCCGTGTTGATGATACACTATTCAGTGACTGTGAATACCAAGGTTGGGTTTTCCAGAAAAAAAGTATTTTTCTTGAAAACGTTTTTGACGAATAGAGCAGTTTGCGGTAATATACATAGTAATTCTGGTTTTGAATAATGCTCTAGAACTTTCAAAATTAACAGATCTTTGAAAATTGCATTTTTTTCGAATGTTACCAGAACATTTCGCCCAATCGTAAAAGAATTTCTAGAATACAAGGTAAAAGTCTTAGAACATTCCTAACAATAACTAAGTGTAACAGAAAGTATCTACTGTGGCAATTTTATTATAAACATTAATTCTTCCTACTTAAAAGGTAGGTGTTATTTTGAGCATACGACTCTGGTCGAAAAATATCGACAAGTATCGGTATGAAGATAGAATAATCACTACATAATAAATGTTAATTAACTGAAGGTATCGTTCTTACCTCATTTTTAAAATTTCCTTTTGGCTGGTTGAAAATAGACGTGTCTTCTATTATGGTTCTGAGAACTAAGACCTCTGTTCGCGGCAACCAATTTTTTTTATGTTTCATGATACAAGTGTTGCCTCACGTTCTTCAAATGAGATATCGTACACTTCGTAAAGTTACCTTATTGCCCTCTCAGCACATTAATCTAATGGAAAAGTTGCAGGATATTGCGGAAACTAGGAATAACTCTTCCCGTTCGTCTACATACTGAACATTTGGTTATTGCCTTGGCATAATATGTGAACGTTTCTTAGAGTAAAACTTCGTTCTTTCTTGTTTAGTAAATAACGAGTTTTTCAAAACCATGTAAATCATTAGAGAGGTTAAAAACGGTATATTTTTTAACATTATTGGTATTTTGACCTAATCTATTTTGCAGACCCTACTTCAGCCTTAGTATATCGTTAAAAAATCTGCTTCTAACCGTTTGAGAAAGCGTTTCATCTCTTTTCTTCAAATGAAATTTGTTGTTCATAATTAGTTCTTTTATTAAGATGATGTACATTCTTCGAAAAATTTTAGTAGTAATCTAATGGAAAAGTTGCAGTATGTTACGAAAGGTGGGAATAATTATTCCCGTTGCCCTAATACTGAACTTTTAATTATTGTCTTGGGTAATATGAGAACGGTTCTTGTAGTAAAATTCCGTTCTTTTTTAAATCAATAACAATCAATAATAATAATAATAATAATAATAATAATAACAACAAATAATAATAATCAATAACTTTTTTAAACCACAAGTAAATGAATCCAGAGCATAAAAACTTTCCATTTTTAAACATATTCGCTATTTAGCTATAACCATTTTTGTAGACTCTATTTCAGCCTTTGTGTGCCGTTATAGAAGATTCTGTCTCCAACCCATTCAGAAAGCGTTCATCTCTTTACTTGAAATGAAATTTGCTGTCCATACTTCCTAGTTAGTTCCTTTATTAAGATCAGGTACATTCTTCGAAATATTTTAGTAGTTTTCGCGCAATATTGCTAGCAATATTTGCAATTTTCAAAAACAACAAAAGCAAGATTTCATCCAAAACGACTCTAATTTTTTTCTTTATACTTTTGATAGCGATAGTACTAAATGTAGTCTATGAGATAACATAAACATCTGTTAAATCTATTCTTCTATGTCTACTTTGGCTTTCAACAATTAGAAAATAGGAATTTATTTGACAAGAGTCTCACGTTAATATTTATATTAGCTGCGATTTGTTCACATTATTATATTTATTTTTATATATTTACATGTTCTTTAAATAATGTCAAATAATGAACTTTGTGAAAACTAGCTCAAAATTACGCATTTTCAGAAGCGGTTAAACGCCATTTTTACGTAAATGACTCGAATTATTTTCTCAAACGATCGAAAATATAGTGCTAATTGCAACCTTTAATACGACGTAAGGTTAATTTTGGAGCACTTATTAGTTTTTTCAAAAATTACACAAGTGGAACTTTTATGAAAGATCTCTCACACCATTAATATGCACATTTCCAGCGATTTGTAAACATTATTGTGTGAGTTAATGTGATTCAAATGACTCGTTTGTGAAAACAAGAATTGTGTGGGAAAAAGAGCTTCAAATTTCGAAAATACAGTTGCGGTTAAACGCCATTTCCTTAAAATCCGCTCCAAATTTTTCAAATGAAATCGCCGTTTAGGACGAGGTTTTACTGCTCTTTAACATTTTCTAAATAATATTTCCGTTCTACAATTAGGAACCCGAAAAATTAAGATGTCAAAAAATGTTCTTTGGGCAGCGGTAGATGGCAGCTGGCAAGAATATGTGGCAAGTCCAAATTGGAATCCATTGAAATCCAAAATCCACGGAAATAGAAAACTAATACGGGAAATGTTGTGCCGTTTAGTAGCATCACAAGTTTGAAATACTTCTCGCTCCAATACCATCTCGCAAATGTACCAGGTTTTGGCGTAGAAGTGGGCTTATTAGCGTTGCCTAATAACTTTTTCGTTTATTATAATGTTGCAAAATATATTTCGCAAAATATATTAAAATATGATCGCTGTTGTCACGCGAGAAGCTGCAAACGTATGCGTGGAACTTATATTAAGCATCGTCTATAAGTTCCAAATGTTAATAGACATTTCCTTATCAAAAATAACTTCTTATTGCTTAAGTATTTTCTTAGCCTATTAGTGACGATTATGAATACGGCTCATATTCAGTTGCCCGCTTTCGTGAAGTGAAATTGATTTGGTTTCTGACAGTGGCGAATTTTCGGTGCAAGCTAGATAATTTCACCCGATTTTAAAGTTTCTGTCTCTAGATACTTGCTGAAAGTGCTTGAGTCCAATTGAATATTATAGAATTTCAGTACACATCCCTACGAGTAGATATAGAAAGGGCGAATATTGTTTCTGAGTCATTCTCGACTGGTGCAGGGCGTCGAACCCTTGAAAAAGCGGTTTGCCCACTAATCTTCTCCTCTTCCTTGCTTCACTCGGGAGGCTACAACCTATGCAGCGAATGAACTCACTTTCTTACTTCTCCCGATTTGGTTTGAATTCCACAGGCTTGACGTGTTGGATTCTGACCATCTGGGCCCAGAGAATGCTTGAGAATTGAGACGTTGCCAGGGTCACTTTCTCTCATATCTCCATTTTCCCTCTTTCATTACGCCATTCTCATCCTCCTCGTCTCGTTTCGCGACGCCTCTCGCACTTAGCATTGCCTACCCTCTTCCCCTTCACGTATTCCCTTTCACCAAACCCCTTCTCTTCTTCACACCTTCCCTTCTCCTCCATTCTCTTCTATACTTCTGTTCGTATCATCTCCTCTTCTGCACATCTTTCTTGCTCCTCCCTTCCTCTTCTTCACTTCACCCTCTCTTCCACTTCTCCATGTCCCTCTGCCCTTGCCCCCTCTCCATTTCTCTCACTCCTCTCCCCTTTCCCTTTTTTCTTTCTTTTCTTTCTTTTCTTTTCTTTCTTTCCTTTTCTTTCTTTCCTTTTCTTTCTTTCCTTTTCTTTCTTTCCTTTTCTTTCTT
>BOPP01000308.1:528223-551671 GCA_017312745.1 Gryllus bimaculatus | reverse complement strand
GATCTATCTACTTATCTTTCGATCTATCTACTTATCTTTCGATCTATCTACTTATCTTTCGATCTATCCACTTATCTTTCGATCTATCCACTTATCTTTCGATCTATCTAATTCCTCTGCCTCTCCACGATCCTTTTTACCTTTACCTCTTCTAATCTCGCAGTTCGTTTTGAGCAGTGTTTGCGAGCTCTCTCTTGTCGCAGCGCTAACCTCACTTCGTGTAGCAGCGCTGTCTTTTCTTCAGCGTTCAGTGACTTTGAATGCAAACCGCACAGATAATAAAGTGTGATTCACGGCCGAAACGTATTGCGGAAGACATTTATTACTTTCTGCTAAATAACTATTACTTTATTATCTAGTGATAACTGTGTTTAATTCTGAATCAGTGACTGTTGTCCACAACGCAGGAGAATGAATTGGAAGGTGAAAATTCGATAACTTGATCATAACTACTTACTAATTGTGATGAGGGATATTAACCAAATGAATCAAAAATAAAGGTATGAATTTCATTTTAAAAATAACATATCCAATGATTTGCAATAATTTAGATGCATCCATATTAACAACATCACATTCAATTTTATGACCATTTTTCGACACTAATTAATCATTTATACTTCAAAAAATGTGAAAAATTAGAAATATTTAGCGCATTGTATTATATCATAATTACTTAGTGAATATGGGTCTTAATTTATTAACGTTGATAATATAGAAATGGGATTCATTTCTTTTTTAAGCTGTTTTCTTTTTCTATTTTCAAATTATGGCGTTTTATTTCTTCTAATTCAACTTTAATTTTTTGTATGATAAAACACATTCATAAATAGCTTTAGCACCACTTATTGATAATGCTGCTAATGTAGCTCTAAAAATTCCAAAATTTATTCGAATGTGGTGGAAGGAAAATACTAATAAATTTAAGTATTTTAATGCGATGTTAATAAAAAAATGGAGAAATTTTAAAATGTAAAAATGTGGCCTTGAAAAATCTGGTTATGCATTTTTGTCAAATTTCCATAAATTTCAACACATTAAAAACAAGCAAAATGATATTTTGCAATAAAATGATGATGAATATATTTTAAAAAAAATAAGCACTTTATTACGATTTCAATGGTCATATTTAAATATTAAAAAATGAGAGGTCGTAAATTCGAGTCACTCTCGACCGTATTTTAAAATCTTGTAGTAATGGGGCATGCGCTTCCTACTTTGCTGTTATCCATGTTTTGATGTGAACCACTGAAGGAGCAAAACAAAGGAATGTGGACTTAACCCTAAGTAGAAATATTTTTTTCTGTCGTTGTACAGTTCCCTTCAGAAATCGACTGCTTCTCACGTTTGTCTGAGACTTCCTGATCCGTGTGGTTGGCTATCCGAGAAGAATAATTATAAATGTTGTCATTGCCAACAACTATTGTTGGCAATGACGTTTAAAATTATTTCATGAAAAATGCCAACGATAACGCACCACAACACCTATACCCGAGAGGAGACAATCGCCCCGGCGTAAGGATGAGAAGTGGAAGACAAGGAAGAATCTCACGCTCTCTGTATTCTAGGGTGGTCTCCGGCATTCGCATGGAAGCAGCTAGAAAACCTACGAAAAACAACTGATCAGACGTGCCAGCCTACGACTCAAGCCAGCCAGGAACTTAAAACACTGATTTTGAAGTCAGGCGAATCACCGACACGAAGAATCGAACGCGTTGTGTATTTTAAGGCACTTCTTCGACACTCACCCAAAAGTAGCCAGGGGGGAAAAACCCACGGAAAATAACTAACGGGAACTGTCGGCCTTTGTCTGCGAGCGCGATAGAAGCCCAATCACCGATATTCAACTTTGCCGAATCTCCTGGCGGAGTTAGAACCAGCGACCTACCAATCACTCGTAAGCTTCAGCCGCTGGCTCAAATGCTCGCCGCTTGTTGAAAGACTTCAACACGCTGAGACCGAAAGCCTGGGGTTGTGGATAAAATATTTTAAAACCCTTACAAAAACTTTTGATAGCGTTGCAAATGTGTAAGTAACAAAATATTAAAGATAAAGAATTCTACATATGTGTGAAAACTACCCTCACCTAATTTTAGAAGCTCTCTAATTAAACCTACTAGTGAAATGGACTAATCACGGAGAAGTTTTCAAGTTTTGACAATTAATCGTTGAGAATCTATCTAGTAAATCTTTCGTTCGATTGTAAACATTAAAATTTCATTTAAGGTAAAATTATGTTTTTGTCAGTTTTAATTCCTTTTATTGTTAGTATTTTTTCGAGAAATTTTATTTAAAATAAATTAGTTCGTAATTTTACTTTAATTCAATTTGACTAGCACGTGGACTGGTAACCAAAGCCACATGCGATTAGGTAGTGTAATGTTAAGGAGCTAGCCTTGGCTGAATCCTGCACGGTAAGTGCCACAAAACGATTCAATGTAAAAGATTAACTTGTAAACGTTACTCGCTCGTAATGTCAACCTGGACTATGAATACCCTTCCTTTCATCATCATTTAATAATCTACTATTAGCGCTTTGTGTAGTTCGTTGAAAACTACGCTAGAATGTTAACGACAGCGAAGCCGATTAGTCTACTGCCTAAAAACTCTAAGTGGACGCGATGCTATTTTGTTAGTTAAGTCTTATAATGTTCGGTACAATTTAATAATAAACATTTTGTAATATCAATTTAAAGAAGAGGGTTGATGTAGCCCGTAATATCATTGTTGAGTTACTGGGTGTTAGTTTCCATGTTCGGGAACATTGGTGTGAGACACACATTTATACATTTGTGCCGGATGATGTACTTCAAGCTACAGTCTTGAAAAAATGAAATAAATAAAGGAGTTTTCGGCAACAATATTGTTTATTGAAGTAGCAACTTCCGAATACAGCCATGATTTCCAGATACAATAACTTATACAAAGATTAAAACATTGAGTTCAGGGCTATTAAATTATTAATTGAGATTTTATTAATATAAAGCGTTAAAAATGTATGATGTTTTATGATGTAAATGTCTTTCAAATACTCTTAGAAAAGTACACCATACCCCACTAATGGTTCAAAAGTACGGTTAGACGAAACGTTAGAAAATTATTCTGTTTGTGATTTCAATGTAAGGACGTTACAGTACTATAATATAAAAAATTGCAAAATGTACGATTTACAAATTAATTCCTTCCACAACAAAACTGGAAGAAACACGACAGATTTTGGGAAAAGTGCAATTTCAAAATTTCCATTTCGACCTCAGTGCGTGAACTGATGGATTCAAATTTCGAATTTGATTAATGAGAATGCTAGGCAGTGTTTCTTAAATCCAATGTTTAATGTGAGATTTCCATGATTATATGACGTGGGCCAAATAATCTTACCGACTGGTAAGCAATTAGAACATCAAACCAACTATGCAGTAGTTTCCTAAAAATTCGTTAGACAGCAGTCCATGCGTGAAAAATCATTCAAACCTACCATCAATTAAATATTGTTTATCTGACTTTAGATTCAGAATACGCCTCTTATTACTACATAATAGTATACGAAAGTAGTGCGGATAGAAGACATACAAGAACACATTATTTGTGAATTCTGCACTTTTCAAAGAATTCAGAGTTCATATGCTATTTTTGCGTCTTTTACTCTATTTTGAAAAAAAAGATATCGAATCGGTTTTGAGAATTTAAAAAATGTTATAATTTGAAATAAAACTTCCGTGAAAACTACTTGTAATTCCAAGATATTCTACATTACCAATCATAACGCTTAATTTTTAAGAACGTTTTCCTTCAGAAAATTTCTATTTTCACCAATATTGTGTTTATGCAATGAAACCTTTTTGCAATTTTGTAAATAGAGTTCACTCAAAATGGGAACTGTGCCATTTTTATCAGCAACTCTTGCGTTGATTGAAAAACAAAATGGGAAAAAATTGAAGCTATTTTCAAAACATATTTTGTAAATTTTATGTGACGCAAATTAAGCGAAAACTATTAATATTTTCAAACACTTCCGTATTTCCTCATTTAAACATATGTGTAACTACATTAACAGTATTGCATTTGTAGAAACACACCATAATATTTTTGCACCTTTTCGAATTTTGCAAATTGCTGTACAATACGGTAGTAGTATGCAAGAAAGTAAAGAGAACAATTAATATGTGATGCAAACTCTCTGCACGACCTACACAAACAAAAAGCAGCGAACACAAATTCACAATGTTCATATCTTTTTGAATAATTTCTTAAGCCATTGAGAACATTGCAGGACGTGGCACCTCCTCACCAATTTAATTGCCCATTCATAGTTGATAACCCTCCAACGTCCTAGAATCTGTTCCACTATAAACGTTGTTCCCGCAAGCGATAGGCCAATACCATACAGAGCAAAATGCCCCGTGAATTGAACGACCTTCAGCCTTTCAGGTTTCGCATCCCCTCTGAATAACGACTTCTCCCCCTGCCCATCCAAATCCAAACTGTACTCCAGCATTTGGTTCCAGTGGTCACTCAAGCCGGACTCCGAAAGACGGAGAATAAGAGAGTTAAGCACGTAAAGGATTCTGTGATTCCGACGCACAAAGTACGAATACAAACTGGTGGATTCTATTGGCTCTTTTACCCTGTGAAGCAACTTTTGACCGTCTTTTGTGTACTTTCTGTAGCGAGATACGATAGAATACAAATGTGAATTCATCCAAGCTGCAGCATTTCCAGTTTGAACTACGTCTTGTACACATGAATCTCTATCATGTGAGTCAACAATTTGTGTTACGTTCTTTGCTAGTTTTCCTAAGTTGTAAGTCATTCCAGCTACAAAGTTCAAATACACGGTATTTTCAACGTACAGTCTGTCAGTCGCCTGCACAACTTCTTCAATGGTGTCCAACTCATTAAAATATCGGGGGACTGTGAGAAAACCTAGCAGAAGTCCCATGTAGGCATTGGCTGCCAGTAGCCACATGAGGAATCCACAGACGAAGACGAGCCTGTGAGAGAGCAGAGGAATGCGTCTGGAGGTTCCCCCGGTGAGGACCATCTCGAGGACGTCCACGGCACCATTAGCCGCGTCGACGAAGTTGACCTGGTGCGTCCGCACCAACGTCCAAGCGACCACCATCAGCGCCAATAGGGCACCGAGGGAGCACCAGGTCTGCCAACGAAAGGGCAAAAGGAGCACCAACCCAAAGGGCATGCGCTGGGCACGGCGCACCACTAGGTGTTCGTCAGCCTACGGACAAAAACGCCTACAGCATCTGCGTTCTTTAAGCATAAATACTACTACTAAAGATGATAAGCATTAAAATGGATGTTCAAGGGATCTACTAGGTATTTGGCAGTCTATGGGCAAAGGAAGCCCGAACTGTGCAGATTCTGCAATCAGTTACCGTCTTAGTTACTGCAATCAGTTACCGTACCAACAACTCTTATTCCATTATTTTAAAAATTACTTTAATGCTTGTAAATAGGTGATTGACATATTACTTAATTATTTTGGGGGACTTGATGTCAGTGCCTCACTGTTGGGTAACGCTCTAAAATTGGGTATCCTAATACCTTGACAGGCTCAAACTTCTAGTTCTCATCTTTACACTGCAACTTATGTTACAAACGTGCATGGTTCAAAATCAAGGCATTATAGAACTTTAAAAGAAGACTTTCATATTTCATTGTTGATACGAACAATTTCTCATCCCATAAGTTAACTAGTGCTATTACAGAATGACACAAACGTTTTCGCACTATTCGTTTACATATTTTAAACGATTTGGGCTATTTTTCGGTCTTGACAGCTGCCGTAGGTACCAAGTATATTTTTCAAAATTTTCTCTTCTTCTCGTTTTCGTAATAGTAGAACTCACCAAATGCTTTATGAATATTGAAGAAAAGTAAACCCTTTGCCTATAAGGAAATCTTTATTGAAAACTTTCAAGCTGTTTTTATGAATTGGTGTTTAATCGTTACTGTAAATGCAAAAGTCGAAGCTCTTTTTCACAGGAATCTAATGAGTTTTCAAAAACTTAATTTTATGACTTCTTAGGAACTTCCACTCACAAATACAATAATGTTCACAATTCGCTGGACTTTGGCATCTTAAAGGCGTAAGAGATATTTAATTTTTTTTTGCTATTTACAAAGAAACACATCAAAATTATGTTTATTTGATCTTAAACGGTACAAATTTCACAACCCGTACGAAGAGTTTGAAGAAAGAATTTGGATCAGTTTTTTGACAAAATCACGATTAAGAGTTTCTGAAACTTCGGAATTTTATGTATTGTTCACAGAAAGTTTTTGAGGTTTCGGGAAACATTACGATATCATTTATAGAAGATGAGCTCGTAAAACCAATAATATCGCCACGAACTAAATATTAACGACGTGAGTGGCTAGTCAAAAAATTACATTTTTGTAGTTTTTGAAAAAGAAAAGAATAGAGCGAAACTGCAATTTCGTTATCTGATAGAGTACGTTTTCTACTATTCTTACCAACAACTTAAAGAAAAAAATTGGAGACGCGTTCGAAAATATTTTTTTGTTATTTTTTTAAATTGCGCTTGTTGTACGCAATATTGCGCAAAAACTACTAAAAGTTTTTTCATGGACATGATTGTAATTTATGAAGTATTTATGAACAACAAATATTTAAGTTAAAAATCTCTACCTTTAATTTTGTTGTAGCAAGACTCCGAAAAAGTTTAAACCTTTGAAATTTTTGAAATTTGAAAGTAAACTTTGATAATCGGCCCTTTGCACTTTTGTAAATGGTTTTTTACTCCATTCTTACGAGAAGTTGAAAGAAAAAAAAATTGGATCCGTTTTTGATAAAAAAAGAAAATGTCCGGGGGATTTCATGTTAAGTCCCGCCAAATTTTAAAAAAAGTTTTTCAGAATTGAAAGCTTCGACTAACGCCAGATCAATTGGGAAATACCAATTTTGAAAAAAACCCCTACGTTTGGTTTAGGCACTACTGGTGATCACAGACGGAGAAACAGACGGATGGATGGTTTGAGAAAAACACTTCTTGGGTTGTAGGGGATCCTAAAACGCGTACTTCCTTTGAAACCTCGGAATCGTTTTTTGCAGTATTACATTACTTTCTCTATAGTACGTAGTGTAACCGGTACAGTCATGGGACGCGAATTGGGGAGTAGTAAGATTTTCAAACAGTGGATAGCCCTCTGCATGTAATATGTGTCGTGTGTCTCTTCAAGTTTGCAAACTCGGAATATGAATTGAATGTGGTTCCGCAGTGAGCGAAGGTTCACTTCAGTAGTTGTGTCGTCTGTTCATCGAAACGTTGCAGATTTGTTAGCGATGTGTCCAGTTATTAAGAATTTAAGTCAATTTGTTTGTTTTGATTTGTAATCCGCTCAATGTGTGGTGAATCCTTGTTTATAATCTACATTTTCATATGTGTTTTCACCTTCTCTGAGCAGCCCATATCCAAAACAATGTAGTGCACATTCCTGTAAATAATTCTAACGTCCTGAACAATGATGGGCATGAGCTGCCCATCACTGTAATTAGATGAATGGTTATGGCAGGAACACTGTGCACAATTAGCACTGTGAACAATTCATTCTGATGTACATATTACTGATGTAATTGATGCTTCTTCCTTTCGTTCAAGTGAACTCAGTTTCCTAACTTTTGGCTTGGACTGTTCTTTACTATAAAATCTCTTTTTTCTTTTCGTGGGTGGTGACAAAAGACACTTACCCTTTTAGACCAGTGAACTCTGTTTTGAATTACATATAATTTTAATAGTACTCTACCTGAACGCCAAACAAGTTCTGGAAATAACAGATGCAAAATTATGCGATCTTGTTAGGAAAGAAATAGAATTAAAGTTCATTTACATTAAGAAAGTTGTGGAAGAACAAGAATTCAGCGATGGATTCTTCGTTTTGTACAAAATGAAAAAAAAAAGCTTTCAGAGAAAGCATAAGTGGATTCAGAGTTCGGTAGCCTGGACATGCATCCCAATACGGAATCACATTCTGAACAGTCCCGTCAAAGGCCAGAGTTAAGTCACCGGCACCTCCAAGCACTGATGGGTTAATACGATACGGTAATACAGAAGTAGTGTGCTTAGGCGTTCAAATGTTCCAACATTAATAGAATGTCTGATATGGCCAGAGACACCAGAAGGGAAAATCAAATGCAATTTTCACCAAATGCCGTATGTGATAACGGCCAGACAATGGAAACCCCTCAATAGGGAAAAAGAGAAAGGGATTAGAAATAAATGAAGAAAGTGTGAAGAAAGAAAAGTAGTAGACAAATCACTGAGAGAATAGAAATAAGGAAGAAGAAGAAGAAAATGTAAGCTAGTATTGCATAGTAACACAACATCTAAATGTCTAAGAAAAGTGTTATTTGGAAAGAGCACTGAAAGAAGAGACAAGCAAAATGATAAGCAGATAACACATCATCTAGAGGAAACTAGTAATCGGGCTAACCCTAGGGAAACAAACTTCAATTCTGCACGAAGAATGGCATAATAATCTATTCAAGGTTCATACACACTTATAGGATGTGGAAGAATTTAGAGCATTTGACAGCCGAGCTCTTCTATAAAAATTTACAAGACGGACAGAAGCAGCAGGATGTCTCTTTCCTCCAGAAGTCCACGGAAATATTTTCAGGGCTGCTTTCAGTTTTGAAACACATTGAATTTAAAAAACTCCGGTGTGTTTAGCGAATTATGTCAAAAGGTATTTCGCAAAAGGAGCCTATTCGCAGAATATTCAATAGAGGTAATTGATTCACACGACGAAAATATTTTTTGTATGTAAATTGATTAGGCTCATTAATTAGACTTATGGACTTATTATTACCTTTTTATTAATGACTGAAGCGTACGAAACCAGCAGAAATGAGCCAACTGCGTTTAACAATGTTTAACTTCGTTAGTCTTTTACAATCGTTTTTTCTGAGTGACCATCACTGTATTACACAGTGCCCACGATAGTCTTGAAAGTGCCCATCGGCATATTTTCTGCCTTATTTAGTTTCATATTTTATAAAATGATAAGCATAATGTTCAACTATTTAACTTAATAGCCTCATAAATGTACACACATGTTGTAATTCATTTGCCAACTATGAGTTTTCTAGTGTTAAAATAAAGTAGTATAGATTGAATTAAACATATTTGTTGCCCTTAAAGTGCCCATCAATGTGTGTTCTACTCTACATCTTTCTTCGTATATACTTACACTTACGACAAAGTACCTAGAGGTGCTACAGAATGGTACAGACTTCTTGTACTGTTTTTTTTTTCTCTTTGTTTTGGGCTAGCTATTCGGACTCGCCAAATACTCTTTTGCTGCCATCTAACGCTGCCCAAAGTAAATTTTTTTGAAGTTAAGTCAATTTTTCGGTTTTATAGTAGAAAAACAGAAATATTACTTTACGATTATTAAAGAAGAGTAAAATCTCGTTCTAAATGGCTATTGTTTTGAATAATTTCGAGTTTTTAAGAAAATAGTTTTTAAGCGTTACTATAAATGTCAGATTGATTATCGAGATTTCAAAAATGTTATTAGAAGTAATTTTAACGGGGCAAAATATTTTTTAAAAAAATTGTAATTTACAAAAAAAAATACTTTCACCTTATTTTCAACACTATCCACTGTTGAGAAAATGGCTTTTGAGCGTTTCTGAATATGCGGAAATATGTGCTCATTTGCACAGAAAACTTTTGAGTTTACGAGAAACATTTTACATCTTACAAAGCACATGTGCTCATAAGTACATTAATGTAAATAAATACTATCTCTACCAAAAGTTTAAATAAAAAAGTTGGAACCATATTCGAAAATGTCTTTTTTTCGGTATTTTTTAATATTGCGCATATTGCAAGTAATATTGAGCGAAAAGTACTACAAGTTTCAAGAAACTGTACATGTTCTTAATACAAGGACTAATTATAGACAACAATTGTTTTTAGTAGAAGGAAAAATGTTTATCTTTAATTTTGTACTAGAAGAAAGACGCCGAAAAAAACTAATCTTTTGCTATTTTCAAAATTTTTCTTGACAACAAAAATCTTACCTACGTCAAATTTATTAATGCATCTTTCTTTATTATTACAAAAAAATTTAAAGAAAAAAAGAGAGATTTTCTTCTGAGAAAATGTCAGGGGGCTTCATGTAAAGTAACATTCTGAAGAATGTTTTACAAACTCTCAAATCTTCGGCCTGAGCTAGATGGTCAGGAGTTCCTTTAATTTTACAAAAATATCTTGCAGATGGTTTAGGCGCTGGTAGACGGACGGACGGACGGTCGTTTAGCGTGAATTGATTTTTCGTTTTCAAGGACCCACAAAACATGGATTCTGGCTACAACACGTGTTAGAGAATTCTTTTCTCTAATTTTGCAACTGTCTAAATCCTCTTTTTCATTATCAGGGCCCGACAATGAATTTTATTCTGCCGATAACCTGCCGTGTCTTTGCGCAGCCCTACATAACTTTCTCTATACTATGTATATTACACCGAATATACGCGCGTAAACGAGGAAGTAACTACTGATGCTACAGAATTGCACAGACTTTCCCATATTAGTTTTCTATTCCCTTTGGTTAGAGAGTTTGGGCAATTCATAGAAAGAACATTTTTTTGACATTTTCTTAATTTTTCGGTTTCGTAATAGTAGAACGCAAATATAATTTTAAGAACACAAACAAACAGTAAAAGACTGACCGTTTTTAAGATAGGGGCGTTTAAGCTTTACTGTAAATTCGAAATTTAAAGCTCTTTTTCACAGTAAATGTATCAGTTTTCGAAAAATGTCATGTAAAGTAATTTTACGCTCTTTAGCTCACAAGTACAATAGAGCTTACAAATTTGCGGGAGAAGTGCATATTATTTGGTAAGAGAGCTTTCCAAAAAATTACATTTCAGTATTTTTTTTTAAAATACCCCAAAATGAACTCTACGCCATATAAAGGAATATAATTAGCACTATCGGCTTGAAATGTTGAAACAAAAAATTCAAGATGCTTTTTGACAAAATGGCGTTTGTGCGTTTTTGAAAATTCCGAATTTTGATAGTTTTCACAAAAAACGGTTAAGTATTCGAGTAATTTTCTATGGCTTTATGTAAAGAATATGTATTTAAAAATTAATACAGTGAATTTCTGCTAATTTAAATATTATTGACGTGAGAGACAAGTGAGTTTTTGAAAATAACAAATCATCACAGAAAAAAAGTCACCTCATAGTGTTTTAGCATAGTCATTTAGCACTATGCTATCAAGAGTTTAAAAAAATAATTTAGAGCCGTTTTCGACAAAATCTTGGAATTTTTTGCAAAATATTGCATGCGATATTCCGTGAAAATTAATGAAATTTGTCAAAAAGATGAACGATAAAAGAACTAATTATTGAGGTGAAATTTCATTTCAAGGAAATATCTATATCTTTAATTTTGTAGTTGTAGGCAGACATAAAAAAAAATCACACTTTTTCGACAATTCGTAGTTAACCGTTAATAATTGGACCCATACCCCTTTTATGAGTGTATTTTACTTTGGACGTTCAATTATATTTTATGTGTGCCACTTCTCTGCGGCAAATGTTTCAATTTACCTTTCAGCTTGACGTTTTTTTCACGTCTAAAACACTCGAGATACAAAATACGAAGTAGTCTGAAGGCTTCAAGAAGATAAAGGACAATCGACACTCGCTAGATCACTAGGTCGAATTCAGCTGCTGTCTAGTTCAAAATTCCTGCGTTCGACTGCTCTGAGCAATAGGGCCTACAAATGAACCATAAACCTTTTGCGATATTTCCTTTCTCTCGTTCTGTCCCCCTCCCTTACTCTTAGACGTTGGGTCATATGAATAAAAATGAGCACTTGCTCATGAGTACTTGCTCCAGAGCAAAGTGAGTCTACCCCGCGGCATTTGCTCGTCGTGAACAAGTGTTAGTGCAGGCTAAGAGTTTTAAAAATTGGGTTCTTGATCAACAAAGAGGTTACATACGTTACGCGCGTCGTGCACATTTGTGCGGAATAAAGAGCAATGGTTTGTTGTCTCGTTCTTTAAATTAGAATATGAATAGCAGTAACCAAAAACAGGCGCTAGAGGCCCAGCTAATTTTTACCGAAATGCTAAGTGAATATAAAATTATTTTTGAAAAGAGCCAGCTTTCGGAAGTACGCTGTGGCCGAAACGAAACATTACAAAGTTTCAAAAAACAGTACCCCGAAAAATTCCAAGTAGAAAAGAGCGATGGCCAATTAACATAGAAGATATGCAATATGAAAACGCAGCTGAAAGCAAACACCGATAAAAATCGTACCAACCATACATTGTACTTTTTCGATTCGGCAAAGATTCTAATAGTCTACATCACGAGAATTTCGCCTAATCTTGCATTTTTTTAGTCCGCTGTATATGTATATCAACACACAGTAAAAAATCGGCCAATTTAACCTTACTTTTCCAACGTGAGTCTGCCACTAAGGTCCCTACGAAACTTTGCAGCAAGTGCTCACTCTAGAGAGCAAACGCTTAACTTTATTCATACCAATTCTGAGCATTTGCTCGCCAGTTGAGAGTACGCTCAGAGCTGAAGCAAGTACTCAGAGACTGAGCAATTGCTTACCACTTTATTCATACGAAACTGAGTAAGATCTCGGAAACTCAGAGCAAAGAGTACTTGCTTACTTGTATTCATACTACCCGTGGGCATGGAGTACACAGACAAACCCCGGAAGGCAGTTGGGAGCTTTGAGGTCGTCCCGGCTGGGGCGCTGCTGGAAAATACCTGGTGGAGGGAAACCCCTCATACCAACGACTAAGTGACGGGTACGTCAACGGGGGGGGGACACCACCATCTCTCCCGTGACAAATCACAACCTACACTCACGATACTAAGGACAATAAAAGTATTACCTGCAATGCAGATACCGTTAACTCCGCTTGCCGATCCGTTAATTTCATGTTAAAAATCGTAATTTTTGTGACAGGTAAAAACACTTCCACGCGTCTCTCCATAAATAAACGAATGACAGATTCCACTGGAAACGCTTCCTGGCGCATCCCCAGCTGCATCAGCATATTGGAAAACTCATAGTCACGTCCTCCAAACCGCGTTTCTCCTCTTCTGTCCAACCACATGTGTTGCTCTCGGATTATGAAATTGAACCTGAATCCTTTCAGGTTTTCTACTCCATTTGACAGACGCAGGTGCCTGGTGCGCTCATGGCGTTGGTCTCGGCAGAAATCTGTCACACTCATTGCAACGTTGGGCCATAGTCTCCGCGCAGGATCGTAAGGCTTTGCGAAATAGACGTACGGATCGCTGTCTGGGCTCAGGTGCAGCACCCGAGTAGTGCCGAGTTGGTGGTAGAACTCTGAATATACTCCTTGGAAAAAGTCCCTGGTGGAAACGTTGTCCAAATGCACTACTAGGAAATAACCCTGAACGTTGGTAGAGAGCACAGTAGATAAATATTTGGCCAGGAGGTCAGGAGAGAGTATTTCGTTATATAGTGGCAGTACGCTTACAAATCCACGCGCAGGGTTGTCAGGGTGCGCGTGCATCATCACTGGCAGGTTGGCAGCATGAGCTCCGGCGCCGATGTTCCAGGGCGATGGCCAGTAAGGAAATGGGAAGGTCACCTGCGCATTTCAAGACACACTTCACATAATTCCTAAATTACTTGTATTGTGTGTATAGTCACGTTACAAATTCTAATGAAGTATTACGTAATTATATGTTACATACAGATAAAACCATTATGGATCAGAAATAATGGTTGAAAATGAATCTTCTGCGCACAACAAATATAATAATTGATTTGTATAAAAATTATGTTTTATGAGCTTCTCTCTAGATGAATATAAAAAGGGCATGCGTACTATATTTATAAACAGAGTGTTGGGTTTTCTTATCATTCAAACGTTCAATATATAACACTCACATGAATAGGTTTGTAAAATGCTTTAATCTCAAAAGTAAAATTTCAAGGTAGGTTACACATATGTTTCAAACAAAAGAAAAATAAACATATACAATACACACTTGGTTTTCCTAATACACTTGAATCTCAATGATCTTGTAGTCAACATATATAGTTTTGTTTCTTAATACTTTTGCTAACTCGAAATTCACTCTGTTTCATTTCTTAATTCTGTAAGTGAGTTTAATCAATTTTCTAGACAACCTTTGAAACAGTTTTGTCCGACAATTGGCAATCTATACTTATACCAAAAACCCTAAATACATTGCTATTCACAAAAAGAAATATTAAGGCACATCTGATTAATTACTTCAGACAATATTCAGGAACATAACCTCGCCATTTTAATCATCCGAAACTAACATTACCTTCTCCAAACCATTTACAATTTACAACATGCTCAGCTACTAGTTTCCTTGATGTACGGCGGTTTCTGAAGCATGATTTGTATCACCGTAACTTTTTGGCCGAGAACCACTATTTTCGTTTGCGATGAATTTCGCAGCAGCTTTGTTTAAAAGATACTCCTCACAGTTCCCGGTTAGGTTTGTAACTTTTAAAAGCATCTGATACGTAAAACAATTTGCTGCGTATTGAATAAACGATTTGGAACATGAACCGCCTAACTCTGTCCATAACTTAAAGAAAGCTACAAACAGAGAGTATATATAAGCTAGAAACAGAGAGTATAAAGAAAGCTAGAAATGTTCGTTTCCTGTAAAAGAATAGATTCCAGTATCAAAAAGTAGGAGTCGATTCTAGAATCAAATCGAGAAGATTCGATTCCCTAAACAACTGAATCAAGTGAAAACACCATTCAACAAAGATATCGATACCAGAATCGAGAAATTACTGTTTAATAAAAAAAAAGATTTTAATTAATTAAATTTTAATAAATCCCAATTAACTACGTAGTTGAGAAATATTATGTACTAAACAGAATACAATTAAAATAAAGTAGTTGAATGTAGCAATGAAACATTATATTAATAGAACAGAAATGGAAAATATAATAATTATATTATATCATGAACAATAGTATGAGCTAATCAACGACATTGTAATGGATTTCAAGAAATACTTCACGCAATGCGAAAAATCTAATTTGAACCAAGGAGTTTGGTTTGAACGAAGAAACGGGTACTCATGGTCGGAGGTAGAATTTAAACACGACATGGTTTTCTGTAAAAGTAGTAATAAAGTAATAACAAAACTATGAAAAATGCAAAAAATATCAGGGAATATAATTTTTTTTAATAAAAAGTATTCATTTTGTTTTGTTGTATGATCCTCTTGGAGCCGATTTCATTAAGAATCGGAAGCAAAATATTCTTGTGGAATATAGATTTCACAAGAATAGGAAGGAAATAATCGATTCCGGAATCAACTCGGTAGAGTCGGCACGTTCCCAAGGAAACCTATACCGGTGAAGGGTTTCTGTAAGAACCTGTACGTATATAAAATTTTTGTTCGAAGGTTATGCCAATAAGGGTCGAATTGTTCCTTACTGTCATGAAAAACTGGTATTTTACTTTCCTTTAAAGTATTGTTCACCATTTTCGATCTAACAAACATACTACCTTAAAGTTTTATTTGCCTGCTGTTCGTTTAGAGCGGCGTCGATTTATAAAAAGGCGATATAAAATTAACTTAATACTACAAATCGTAGAATATTACTAATTTAATTGGGATATTAGAATTGGAGTTATTATTTGTTCAACTGAGAATGATGTACTATGACTAACCCATAAACAAGTTGAAATCTGAATACAGATGGACATAAGCATTGTTGCCTAAAATTGATATTATTCGCCAAGCGGATGCACATAGGTTTGACAATGCTGCTCAGACAAAATGCGTTGTTTTCTTCTTGGTTGATATGTTCTTAACGCAGAAAATGCAATATTTCAGCTTCATAAACAAGGTTATGCCATGCGTCCATTTGTTAGTCCATTGTGTGTGCTGAAAACCAACTGTCCAAATACCTCAATGCAATTTTCAAATCTTTACTTAATTTGATTTATCCATACGTCTTTAAAAATAGTTATGAACTGATCTCGAAATTATGCCCAATAAAGTTAGAGAAGAATTACAGAATAGTATCACTTGATATTATTTCTATGCCCCTCTTTGAAGCCCAATCAACTAATTTTAGAATTGCTCCAACAAACCTTGAAAGATAACTTCTCTAAGTTGTTCATTCTTAAACAAGAAATAATAATTTGTGGTATGTTCTTGTAAATAATATAAAATTTAATTTTAACGACAAAATTTGTTCCCAAGGGCAAGGGTGTCTTATTGAAGGCCCATTAAGCTCCTTTTCTTCAAATTATGATGCACAATAATAAACGAAATATTTTTGCTCAGTTTACTACAGTTCTTAATGTGAAGCACGTTGATGATACATATGTTATTATACAAGAAGTAGAAGAAGAGAAAATTCTATTAATTTTTAGAGATTTTAAAAATTATCAGTAAATTATTCATTTTAAATTGGAAGAGGAAGAAGAAGAATATAAGATTATCTTCCTTGATGTTAAAATATTTGAACATAATAACAAGTTAAATCCAAGTGGTAAACTAATAAAACTGCTACTTTTTCTGCAAGTATACTAAATTTTTTATCTGGCGATCCAATTTGGATGAAAATTAGAGTTATCATTAATTTAGCCGATAAAATTATTAAATTATTACATCAGCTCCATACTGTTAATCGTAATTGAAGTTAAACAAATCCATTTGGGCCTCAACAACACCGCGAAATTCATATTTCTTCTCCTCCACTTCAAAAAGGGGTGTATGATCTATTCCGTCTTTTAAAAATTCCATCATACTTTATTACACTGGCAAATGTTTCAACAAAATTTTAAGAGTTCCGGCCAATATAGTGACCAATCTTTCTCTTGAATCTATTCAAACAAGTGTTGCCAGATGTAGGTTGCCCGAATGCGCGATGCGGATTTTTGCGCAAGCTGGACAGCAAAAATGCAGATATGAATGTGGATATAAATCATGGAGAAGAGATGTGTCTCTACTCTATGCTATAAATGCGTATTCGTAATCCAGTTGGAAATTGGAATACACATGCGCAATAAGACTGCTTTCTCTCTCTTACTATAGTTACAAAACTATATTCGAGATTCTTATGACATGAACAGAAATGTAAGCGGTCCTTTTTTCTTTACTAAATACTAAGAATTAGGGAGAAAAAGAGGGAAGATCCATAATGCTATGTCTAAATTCTCAAACACGTCGTGAAGCTGTCCTTTTCTAAAAACAGAGATTAATAATCCGCAAGATTACTACTCCACGTGACATACACCCTGACCGGCACGACCTGATTCAGAGGACTCGAATTCAATTGAAAAAACGAAATGTTTTCTAAAAAATAACAACACTGACAATCAGGAACTGTACAAATTTTACATAAATAATTTTTGTTAAGTTTTCATAAATTTTGGATGAAATGTTTGCAAATATACAACAGCTACTATCGTAATAATATTGCAAATATTTACATAAAATTGATGCAAATTTTTATTATAAAATAAAAGTGTTATATAAATGTAAAGAGTGTATTATTTTTGTCATATTTATTTCGTTCCAAAATTCGCATTCTAGTTCTGTAAATTCTTGAAAATTATTATTTTGTAAATTTAAATTACCAATGCATTGGACAGGAAAAAATTTTCAACCGTTCATAATGAGCCAAAAAAGAAAAGTAATTCATGTAAGATAAGCGACTGAAATTGGATGGGGATCGCAGTAAGGTAACGTATGGTTTTTCAAAAATCTTAGCAGCATTCTTGTAATTTTTCTGTAATTCCTAAACCACTTCTATCCACAAAATCCGGCGCTCGTTTTAGTGGATAGTGGAAAGAAGGCTGAAAATCTTTGCATATCTGTCATTTTATTGAGCTTTCATCGAACTTAAATTTTCGAAATTTGCATACGTTTACAACCATGTGAAAAAAATTGAGCTGTTTAGCTCAAAATTTTTCATACATCACCTGTAATGGCCTGTCGCTGTCCAAGCACATCAGAATACTTTTCAGGGAGGATATTAAAATTTTCTCTTTATGATCAAGATATACTTCTGCGTTGATGAACAGCATCTTTTTTTGAAAGTGTGTATCCACGAGAACCCACTCCATCGATGCCATCAACATGATCATCCACACGAGGCGTAACCTACGAAAACCAGATCTTGCGTGAGGGAAAATTGCCATTAACAATTATCACAGAGAGACCGTTCGATTCATTATGTTGTTCCGGGGTGTACGTCATGTTCTATGCTACTTGGACCCGTAAGTGATGTCTGTTATATCGTGAGAGTGGCAGTGTGCTTCCCACGCTAGACTCAGAGATCAGGGCTGATCTACTCTTTGACTTGCAATGTCGTCTTACGGTATCTGTCCACAATCACTAAGCTACCGAGTGGTGTCCTGACTTGTGTGGTAGTGTAGTGCAAGTAGTTGTAACAATGTGCTATGTAACAGCCTCTGACGCCCATAAGAGTTTTTGAGATTCGTAGGGTTCGGAAGACGGGCATAGTTACAAATCTGTCATAATGTTGGGACCTGGGTAGAAAAAGGAAGAATTGTACTAAGTCCTTGGTCCGTATTCTAATTTTTTTCTCAGCTTCAAGCCTTACAGGGACTCCAAACCGAGTGAAACCCAACCGAGTCTCCTCGCAAGAATAGAATCTGCGATCTCCCTATTACTTGTAGGCTTGAGCCGCAAGCTCTAATGCTGGCCGCTAGTAGAAATTTCTACAGGACGATGAGCGAAGCGTCGGGTTAATGGCGAACGGTTATAAAGGCCTGACAACTCACTCTTTGGATTTTTTTCGCAAGAGATAGTTGCAAATGTAAGGAAGAACAATTTAAACTAAGGAATTGCACATGTGTGTTCACACGATTCTTACCTCATTGTTGCAGCTTTCAAATTCGACGAATCAGAGGAACACCGTTTTGCAGGGGGATTGGCTCTACAAAGGCTACTATATCATGTCCAACGTATTGATTCACATTTTTGAGAGAGATTTCTTCATCCAGCACTTTGGCTCTTCTAATGGAAAAGTTTGAGAATATAATTTTGAAAAGGCGAGCATGATACTTTTTGTACGTGATCAATACTTGATTACAGAATACAAATCATAACAGGGAACGTATACTGCTTTGGAAATTTTAATATTATGATGTGAATAAGTTCTCTTTACATTTGTGGATCTCTGCTCACTAAAATGGTAATGAAATAGGGAATCTGGAGCCATCTTTTAAAAAATACGCGCCGATAACTATTCTTTAACCTAGTTGGGTCTGAATTGATCCAACGGGTCTCCAAGCCTTTAGGGGTGTTGAGCGCTTTTCGCTTTTTATGTAATCCTCCATTAATTGACATTGCCTGTCACGTCACATCTTCAGTCAGTTTTCAAGAGAATCGCCAGATAGTACCTCCGCGTTCACTCCTCTCACTTTTGCACTTCTTCATCACTGCCTAGCCGCAAGAATTGAAAAGAAATTAAGATAGGCACAGGGTTTAGAGGTAGAGGGTTTAGGTAGTAGACTTTACAGGTATTGGACTAGCCCTTGCTAAACAGGAAAACACATTTTTAAAAACAAATTTCACATGAGATTGTCCGGGGACACGAACACCAACGGGACTAATGACTGTAGTAGTTGCATCAACCGGCATCACTTACAATCCGGCAATCGAACCAGATTTATGCTGTTCGTACTACTCTGATTGAGCAGTCTCTTGTCCGAGAAGATCCCCACTCCCCGCAGTGTGCTACGTCTGCCCTCTTATTTCACACATGGAGAGGCGGTCATCACACATGCAGAGGCGGTTCCCGAACCATTCTAGAGTGAACGAAGACCACAAAGATAACAGAGAGCACTCATCCATTGTTATTATCATTCTTTAACTTTGTTTTGAAAGTTAAAAAATAACACAAATTAATAAACACATCCATTGTTAGATCAATTTTTTCAGCACGAACGTTTTATGTTAGAGTTTACTAAACTAGTTTAAAACATCCATGTTTCAAAACACGACCTAAACGTCGGCACCTTTGCATTGGACGGGACGTCACCCGGACAGCCAATTAAATACTGATTCCGGCCGCAGAAGCTTACGCCCTTACTCATTTCGAAACTGATTTCATTATGTAACAGGTTGTGGACAAATCACGGAGACATTTACAAACCAAGTTATGACAATTAATCATTAAGAAACTATCTCGTAAATCATTCGTTCAATTGTGAACATTAAAATTGAATTATGTTTATCAGGTTTAATTCCTTTATTATAAGTATTTTTTCGTGGTAATTTATTTAAAATAAATTTTATAATTTCACTATAATCCAATTTGACTAGCGCAGTACTCCTTCGTATGCAGACTGGTAACTAAAGACACGGCAAAAAAGGGTAGGGTTAAAAAGGTGTCCGCTAAGTGTCCTTGGCTGAATTCTGCATGTCAACAACCACAAAACGATTCAACGTAAAAGTTAAACTTACAAGAAAATCCACAGTTAACTTATAGAAGTTATTCGCACGTTCCTCACTCGTATCGTAATATCACAGTGGTGTATTAATACACATCATTACACCATCTTTTAATTATGTACTATTAGCACCCTGTGGAGTTTGTTAAAAACTACGCTAAAATGTAGGCAACGACAGCAAAGCCGATTATCTACTGGTCTAATCTTCAAAGACTAAGTGGACGCGATGCAATTTTGTTATTTAAGTATTATAATGTACAATACTATTTAAAAATAATCATTTTATAATATCAGTTCTAAGACGATAATGTTAAGAACCACAGTATCATTGTTGAGGTATTGGGTGTCAGTTTGCCTGTTAGGAAAATTCAGGAACTGTACATAAGACATACGTTTATATTTGTGTACCGTAGGATAACCTTGAGGCCACAGTATTGAAAAAATAAAATAAACAGAAGCGGTTTTTGGCAACAATATTGTTTATTGAAATAGCAACTTCCGAATACCACCCTGATCATTAGATTCAGATACACTAACTTATATAAAGATTTAAAATACAGTTAAGGGCTAATTAATTACTATTTGAGAGTTTATTAATATATAGTTTAAAAAAGATAAAATGTTTTATGATATTAATTTCTTTCAAATACCCTTACAAAAGAACATCATCCCCCACAAAAGGTTCAAAAATACAGTTGGGCAAAACGTTGGAAACTGGTGCTTGGTTTGAAATTTCTACGTAAGCAGATAAGTGTATTATAACAAAAAAACAACCTATGATTTGCAAATTAATGGGTTGGACGGCTTAGGGTGAACGTTTTATTTAATCACACAATCACTAGTCAAATTTTACACCAAAATATTATTTTAAAATATAAAAAGTTACTGGTAAATATCTGAATTCCAATTGAATCATGGGAGAAACCTTTTGAAGACTGGGAGAAACACGAAAAAAAAGGTAAAAGTGCAATTGTGAAATTTCCACCCGATCTCAGTGAGTGAACTGATGGTTTCAAATTTCGAATTTGATTTACGTAATGTGCTAAACGCTTTTTTAATCCAATATTTTGATTACGATTATTGTGCGACATGGGCAAAAAATTCTTACTGACTGGCAAACGATTACACCATCAAACCAACACTGCAGTAGTTTCCTAAAAGATCGTTAGACAGCAGTGCATTCGTAAATTATCATTCAAGCCTACCATCAGTTAAATATTGTTCACCTGACTTAAGTTTCAGAATACGCTTCTTATTACCATGTAATAGTACACGGATGTAGTGGTGATAGAAAACTCACACTATTTGTAAATACTGCCCTTTTCAAAAATTCAGGCATCAACTGAGCTATTTTTAAAAGTGTGTTTAGCTCTATTCTGAAAAATGAAAAAAAATTTAATCGATTTGGAGAATTAAAAAAAATTATAATTCGAAGTAAAACTTCCGTAAAAACTTTTTGCAATTCAAAAAATTAAACATTACTTTTTTCAATGCGTAATTTCTAGAAAGTTTTCCTTCTTAATACCTTATTTTACTAATATTGCTCTTAGGCAATGTTGTCTTTTTGCAATTTAGTAAATACAAAGAGTTCACTCAAAGTGAGATCTGCGCTATTTGTACCAGCACACTTCGCTCTGATTGAAAAAATATCCGAAAAATTCAAGCCATTTTTATAAAATAGTTTTTAAAATATTTTAAACGCAAAAAAAAACGAAAATTAATAATATTTTCGAAAACTTCTGTATTTTATCATTTAAACATCAGTAAACTTATAATATTGCTTTTGTAGGAGCACGCCTAAATATTTTTGAACCTTTGCAATTTTGCAAATTGCTGAGTGTTCAACCCAAACGGGACATGCGCCATTTTCATAAACGTCCTGTGTTCTATACAAAATAATAAAATTTTTAAAATATCAAAATGAAACCATTTTTCACAATGCCAAAGCTTCTTGTAAAGTATCAGAAAAAATCACGATATGTTTGTAATTTTGTTGCGGCACAATATGACTTAGTCAAAAACTAGTGCTTTTTTGCTGTTCCTTTTTTTTTAGTGAGAAAGAGACCAACGAAAATTATAAACACTAAACGTGTTAGAGGAAGTAATTCACTACACTTAAGTACATGAAATGTTCCCGTTTTGTGACTGAATGCTGAAAACGAAATGCATGTTGAAAAATCGCAATTTTCGCCGCAGCATTACAATATTAAATTTATAATACGGTAGTAGTATGAAATAAAGTACAAAGAAAAAATAGTAAGTGATATGAACACTCTGCACGAACTTACAAACATAACACAAATTGAACACAAATTCACGATTTCAAGTTTTTTTTAATACTTGCTTAAGCCACTGCGAACATTGAACGCCGTGGCGCCTCCTCACGCAATAGATTGCCCAACTATGGCGGCGGACCGTCCAACATCCTAGAATCTGCTCTACCATAAAAGTTATTCCCGCAAGCGCTAGGCCAATGCCATACAGAACAAAATGACCAGTGAATTGAACGACCTTCAGCTTTTCAGGTTTCGCATCCCCTCTGAATATCGACTTCTCCCCCTGCCCATCCAAATCCAAACTGTACTCCAGCATTCGGTCCCAGTGGTCACTCAAGCCAGACTCCGAAAGACGGAGAATAAGAGAGTTAAGCACGTAAAGGATCCTGTGATTCCGACGCACAAGGTATGTATACAAACTGGTGGACTCTATTGGCTCTTTTACTCTGTGAAGCAACCTTTGACCATCCTTTGTGTACTTTCTGTAACGAGATACGATAGAATACAAATGTGAGTTCATCCAATTTGCAGCTTTTCCAGTCTCGACAATGTCCTTCACACATGTATCTCTTTCATGTGTCTGCAGAATTCGTGTTACGTTCTCTGCTAGTTTGCCTAAATTGTAAGTGTTTCCATTGATAATGTTCTTAAGCACGTCATTTCCAACGTACAGTCTGT
>BOPP01000308.1:515002-528146 GCA_017312745.1 Gryllus bimaculatus | reverse complement strand
TTTGCCTAAATTGTAAGTCATTCCAGCCATAAAGTTCAAATACACGTTATTTTGAACGTAAAGTCTGTCAGTCGCCCGCACAACTTCGTCAATGGTGTCCAGCTCATTATAATGTCGGGGGACTGTGAGAAAACCAAGCAGAAGTCCCGTGTAGGCGTTGGCAGCCACTAGCCACATGAGGAATCCACAGACGAAGACGAGCCTGAGAGAGAGCAGAGGAATGCGTCGGGAGGTTCCCCCGGTGAGGACCATCTCGAGGACGTCCAGGGCGCCATTGACCGTGTCGACGAAGTTGACCTGGTGCGTCCGCACCAACGTCCAAGCGACCACCATCAGCGCTAATAGGGCACCGAGGGAGCACCAGGTCTGCCAACGAAAGGGCAAAAGGAGCACCAACCCAAAGGGCATGCGCTGGGCACGGCGCACCACTAGGTGCTCGTCAGCCTGCGGGCAAAAAACGTCTACAGCATCTGCGCTTCGAAAGCGGAAACACGGCGATTAGTGATCATTAGAACAGAAGCAATAATTAACTCTCTTCATAAAAAACTAGTTATGATAAATGAATTAGACGTTAAGGAAATGAAATGAACATCTTTGTTATATATGAAGCGTTTATAACCAGAAATACCGCTGATTCTTTCATGTGCATTTAGTTTACATCAACAAAAACGAGTGCAAAATATTCAAATAATTTTTATTCTTGGTTAAAGAAAGTTGATCTGGCATATTTCTTACGCAACAAATATGTATCCTTTGCAATTTTGAATTTTAAAGCTGGCATCCATGTTAAATCCTTTACAGATCGATGAACGAAATCCAATGACAGAACAGAAACTAGATTGCGAATAATTCAACCCTTACAAAATACTTCACTTTTAAACACACACAAAACTGCATTAAATTAAAGTAAGAAACTACCACCCTAGGACGTAGATCAATTTGGTCGCAGCTCCCTTGGAGTAAACAACTGCTAGTCGCGTGACTTTCCTTGCCTCACAGCGCGGGGGTGGGGGGAGGAGGCTACGTCTACGTCACATACGACAGGGGTTGCCAACTGCAGCATTATTAAAACTATTGTCGCATCTTCCATTCATAGAAGATATTATAGAGGACAAAATAGACCGAAGGCCGTATCGGGAAGCAAAGAAGGAAGCAAAATGTCGTCGAATAAATTAGCAATAAATTACAGGGCACAGCAAAGAACAACGAACTTAAACAAATTGTACGCAATATTTTTCTAAAATTACTAAAAGTTAAAAAAACGTACATAACTGTAACAAAAACTAGTTATGTACAACAAATTAAATTTCAATGGAAAATCATACAATTAATTTTGTTGTTGTGGGAAGGCGCCAAAAAATTTCAAACTTTTGCAATATTCGAAATTCATGAAAAAACGTGAAAATGGGACCTATGCCACTTTTAGAAATGTATTTTACTTTATTCTTAAAAGAAATTCAAAGAAAACATTCGCAGTCGGTTTAAAAAAAAATTGAAAATATCCTTGGGATTTCATATAAAGTACCGCGAAATTTTAAAGAATACTTTTCAAAGTCTCAAACCTTCGAATACTCTCAGATCAATTAGAATATATCCATTTTAAAAACGAATTTCTACGTATGGTTGAGTCGTTAGTGGTGTTTACAGACTGACAGGTGGGCGGACGTTCTGTACATTGATTTTTTCGGTACAAAGGACCCACAATACATTGATCCTGTCAGCCCCCTCTCTGTGCCAAACGTTCTAATTTTTGTTTCATATTGATTTATTTCACATCTAAAACACTTAAGTCACAAATACGAAGTAGTCTCACTGCTTCTAGAAGATAAAGGGTAATCGACACTCGCTAGATCACTAGGTCGAATTCAGCTGGAAAAAGTGTAGCGGTCGACCGTTCTGAGCGATGGATCCTACAAACGGATCGCACCGTTTGAGGTCTTTTATTTCTCTTTTCTATCCCCCTCCCCACGCTCAGACTCTGGCATGGAGTACACCGAAAAACCCCGGGAGACCAGTTGGGAGCTTAGGTCTTGTCCCGACTGAAGCGGTGCTCCGCTGCTTGAAAATACTTGGTGGGGAAAAACCCCACATGCCGACGAGTAAGTAGGTGACGGGTAAGTCGACTTCGGGGGCACAACTATCTATCCCGTGACAAATGATAACTACACTTACCGGACTAAGGACAATAAAAATTATTACCTGCAATGCAGCTACCGTTAATTCCGCATGCCGTTTGCTTAATTCCAAGTACAAAATTGTAATTTTAATGACTGGCAAAACAACTTCAACGCGTCTCTCTATAAACAAATGAAGGACAGTTTCCAATGGAAACACTTCGTGCTGCATCCCCAGCTGCAGCAGCATCTTGAAAAACTCATAGTCACGTCCTCCAAACCGCGTTTCTCCTCTTCTGTCCAACCACATGTGTTGCTCTCGGATTTATGATTGGAACCTGAAACCCTTTCAGTTTTCAACTGCATAGACAGACGCAGATGCCTGGTGCGCTCATTGGCTGTTGGTCTATGCAGAAATCTGTCAACACTCATTGCAACGGTTGCGGCCATAGTCTCCGCGCAGGATCGAAGGTTTATTGCGAAATAGACGTACGGCGTCGCTGTCTGGGCTCAGTTCAGCACCCGAGTAGTGCCGAAGTTTGGTAGAACTCTAGAATATATAACCTTGGAAAAGTCCTGGTGGAATACGGTTAGTCCATGTGTCGATACTAGAAACCAAACTAACCCTGAACGTATTGGGTAGAGCATCAAGTAGATAAAAATAGTCTTTATTTGGCACATTGAGGTCAGAGCGTAGTCTTCCGTTACGTAGTGCGAGTTCGCTACAAATCACGTGCGTCTTGTGTTCTAGGGTGGGGCGTGACAACAATCATACAACTGAGCAGCATAGCAGACATGATGGTCTCCGGCGCCTGATAGTTAACCTATGACAGAAATGGTCTCAGTTAAGTAAATAGAAGGTAAGGTTTCTCACTCCCGCGCATTTCAAGACACACATTTATCTATTATTTCCTAATATTTGTATATGTAATTGTGTGTATAGTCACGTTACATAATTCTTAATGAAGTATTACGTAGTTATATGTTTACCACTAAGAAAAAATCATTGCATCAGAAAATGCGTCAAAATGGAATTTTTTTTTCTTCTGGGGGGGCACTTAAATAATTATATTATAAAATAATATTAATATTTAACCTATTACCAATATTTGTTGAATTCAAATTTTTTATCATATTTTATAATATATATATATATATATTATAGTCTATCCGCATATTGCCGAACTTTCCACCTTCAAACTAGCAGCACGATGTGTAGTAAGCGTGTTATCAATATTTGCTCGTGAAGCGAGCTTAAAATTCTCAGGAAGCAGGATCTTCCGGGTATGAGAAAGGTCTGAACACTCGACACAATAAAATTGCAAAGATTGTGAGAAAACGAGCGTATAATTTACCCATAAACTTTTAGTGGCACAATTTCACGACAAAAAAATCACACTTTTACAGAAAATGAATAGAACACAAATAGAAACCACAATAGAAATCTAAAAATTAAAATTACAAAAGAAGATCTGTACAACAATTAAACCACCTATCACGTATAACAGTACAAGGTATATTCTTACGCATAACAAAATGTTTCTCTTTTTTTTTTAACGAAACTGCTGTGGTGCAAATGCACGTGTCTCACTGACGCTGAGATGCTCGCTGCCAGACGACCTCGCCGATTGAAGGTTGTGGGCGCTGCGACGGTTGTTCGAAGTCCCACGCTGAACCGAGATCCTTCGCACCTACACGCCCTGCCTTCCATCCAAGACCATACCTTTCGCACGTACGCTTGAGCCTTCTTGGAGATGCCTTCTTCTTATATCTTCACACGCCTCGTTGTTTAAATTGATTCGCGCTTCCAGTTTATCGAATTTGCAGCGCTCCTTTCGTTTGCGTGCGCTGCATAACTACTACACTTTTGGCTTGTGCAGTAATAAGGAACAACATGAACGTACTGGAATAATTAACGTATTGGAGTCCTTCGGCGCGAATCTAGGCAATATTTGTCTCTCTGCCAGGTCCAAAATTTACACCACTTTCTATCAGTTCGGTAGTCTAATTTCTACTCTAGCTCCACGTATTTCAATAAACTTCTACTCAATCTCGAGAAGACCTTGCGGGCCTGCCAATGCGATCGTTGTCGTTGCAGGAATATCAGAGATGCGTACCCCGTCGTTGCTGGAATGAGAGTGCTCCCGAAGCGTGTTACCATATTTATGGCCCGACGCATAGGGAAGTTTCAGGAGTTGGGTTGCTTTCCCTCTTTCAACTCTTCACGAGAAAAAAAGTTGCTCGCTAGTTCGTGCGCCCTAGAACGGTCAACGGATAAGAGGCTGCGCGTTTAAGAGCCGCTGCTCCGCCGCGTATGGTATCTCCGCTGCTTGAGGGTGTTCGCAAGTATTAGACGGTGGCGTTATGAGATTGCACAATCCCATGACGTCATAATATATATATATATATATATGTATGTATATATGTATATATGTATGTATATATGTATATATATGTATATGTATATATATGTATATGTTTAAATTGTTTAAACAATATAGTTTATGACCCTATATCAATTTAAAAATGTGCATAAGTGCATATAATTACAAAGAAAAATGGGGGTTCTCTTATCAGCCAGGCTTTTAGTAAATAACACTGACATGAATAACTATGTAATATCCTTTATAATCTTAAACGAAAAATATAATATGCAAGGTAGGTTACAGAAAAAAAGTGTCACACAACAGAAATGTAAACAAATACAAAACACACTTGAAGCTCGTCTTATACACCGGATTCTCAAGGATCTTTTGAAACACCGCAAACAGGAATAGTTTTTTTTCCTTCATTTTTTTGCTAACTGGAAAATCGCGGTTTGTTTATTCTATAAAAGAACATAATCAATTTCTTGAGAAAAGTTTTATCCGACAATTGGCTATATATATTAGTACAATTTCTCAAGAAATTGATTATGTTCACTTATAGAATAAACAAACCGTGATTTTCCAGTTAGAAATATATATAATATATGCTATTACATATATACACACACAGTAATACTGAAAATACTATAAAAATTGGTAGAAAAAAATTAATTCACGTCTGTCAAAGTCTCTCAGTCAATACTCGGCGGCCGCGGTCTACAGTCACCGGTTTAGGTCAGCAGCGTGCGTCGACCGGACGGCGCCTCAGCGTTGCTCAGCGCGGGCGGGCGACAGGGCCGCGCCCGGGCTATGACGGGTCGCTTCGTGATATTGTCTTTCACGCCCCGGCTCGTACTCACACGGTCCTTGCGGTCAGGTACTCACAAGTGGCCCATAGTTCGGCTTCCGTCACGCGAGTAGGGCTGCGATAGTGGCGAGGCGGCGCGGAATTCGGTGCAACCAGGCACGGATAGCCCCGGCTCCGAATCAAAGTAACAAGCCTATCTGCGCACCCGAAACAAGCCAGCTCACTCCAAAAACAAGTGATCTCTCCGCTGCCTCCAAAACAAGTGATTGATCGTCCTTCGGCGGTCCCTCAGGAAGGTTCGCGAGTCACGTGATTTTTCCCCCGCGTCTCACATTGCAATTGGCCGTCGCGGCACCCGTGGTTCTTCCGCCTATCACGGCGCCAGCGGCAAAGCAGCTCCCCGGCAACTTTCTCCGAAGTAACCTCCGTCACGTAAGTTCCAAGAACTGGGCCATTCCGTTGCTCGGTGTGGGGGTGCGGGAGGCGTATTTACCCATGGATCACGAGGGTGCGGACGGCGTGGGTTGCGCAGAAAAAAGGAGGTACATTTCTCCGTTCCCTCGGCGCGCTTAGTGGCTCTCCCAGGTATCGCAAACGGCACTTTTACTGCCGCCCTTTTTGCAGTTGCGCTTCCATCTTAAATTTAATATTTAATTCGCGTCGCCATCTGACATGTGCGACCGTCCCATTACAATATTGACTTTGGATTTTGGATAACTAAATTGTTGTACTCATTTGAAGTTTGATATTGCTTATTTAGTGTATAATATTATCTCAATTTAGTAAATATTGATATCGCGTTCCCTTGATTTTGAAACCGATATTTTAGTTTTGGAGGTACTTTACATGAAGCCATTCGGAAATATGGAGTAATTTCATTTTGTTGTTGAATAGTGCAGAGGAAATTTAGGAGATAGCTGCAGGTCTTATTTTCGTTAACATCCTTGATTTGTCGAAATCTACAAAGAAAGAATATTGGAAACTAGAAAATTGACGATAAAGATGTTCGCCTCTGACAATGTCTGTTGTTCACAACTAGCTCTTTTAAAAACGTCATGTACAATTTTTTGAAAATATATATACAGGTGTCCCCAAATACGGTCCACGAGGAAGATTGAATGAATGATATGAAAAATAATTAATTTGACTTTAATTAAAATTTACTATTGAAAATGCCGATATTAATTTTATTTTTAATTTCTCGCACTTGCAATTTTCAATAATTTGTATTCTCCATGTATTGATGTTTTTCTTTCAAGCAATCCGCAAAGCTTCATTGTAATTTGCGCAACAATACAACAATCGATATTCTAAAAGCTCATTGTTGACTATTGAGATGGTGGCAGTTGTAAGATTCAGCTGTTATTTAGTCAAGCGTCTGTATCCTAATTAACCTCTTAGAAATTATTGGAATCCTATTAGTTAATCCATATTTTTGGTGGCGATTTTTTCTCGTCCCCTAACAGAAACAGTGCTGACAATAGCATGATTTGTACACCGTAACTCCTTGGCCGAGAGCCAGAATTTCCGTTGGCGATAAATTTTGCAGCAGTTTTGTTTATAAATTACTCCCCAGAATTCCCGGTGATGTATGTTATTTTCAATATCATCTGATTAGTATAACAATGTGCTGCGTATTGGATAAAAGATTTTGGTAGATTAACCACATAACATCATCCATAACTTAATAAAATCTAGGGACGTTCGATTCCTGTAAAAGAATTGCTTCCAGCATTTAAAATTTGGACTCAATTCTAAATTCCAATCGAAAGAAAAGAATCGATTCTCTAAAGAATCGAATGAAATGAAAACACTGTTCAACGATGGTACCGATACCAGAATCGAGAATTACTATTTAATAAAACGAAACCAGATGTTAATTGATTCAAAGTTTAATAACAGTAATAAATAACTACGGAATTGAAAACTCCTGATGAAATAATACATTTGTAATAAGTAATAGAGTGTATCAATGAAACAATATATTAATAGAATATAAAAGAATAATAATATATATTATAACATCAACAATAGTATGAACTAATCAACGAAATTGTAATGGAGATCAAGAAATACTTCACACAACGCGATGCGTAGAGGAATATCTTTTTTTAATGAGATCATAAAGATGTAATTTGAACCAAGGGGTTAGGTTTTATTGAAAAGGAAGGTGGGGACATTGTCGATGGTGAATTTTAAACACAACCTGGTTTTCTATATACGAAATATTAAAGTAATAACTACATTAATGACATAGGTGAACGACGAAACCCCGAAAAACAATTAAAAAAGAGAATATGATTATTACTTTAAATCGAAGGTATTTATTTGATTCGATTCCAGCCAGTTGGAATCGATTCCATCAAGAATCGGAGGCAAGGGAATCTTGTGCAACGCTGATTTAAAAAATAATCGATTCCTGAATCGACGCGATAGAATCGGAAAGTTCCTAAAGAAACCCATACCGGTGAAGTGATTCCGTAAGAACCTGTACTAATTTAAACGTCTTTTGTTCAAGCATGAGGCCACTAAGCGTCACATTGTTCTTACCGTCATTAAAACGGGGATTTTACTTTCATTTAAAGTATTATTCTCCGTGATCGAGCTAACGATAATACTACTCAAAAGTTAATGTTTCTGCGCTTCGTTTGAGGCGGTGTCGATTTATTAAAATGCGGTAATAAATAAGGTTAATATTATAAATCGCAGAATATTACTAATTTAATTAAGTTATCAGTATTAGTTATTATTTTTCAAGTGTGTATGATATACTATTACTAATCCATAAACAAGTTGAAATCTGGCGGAAATAAGCGGAAACAGGCGGAAATAAGCATTGTTGTCAAAAATTGATACCATTTGCCAAGCGGATGCCAATAGGATTGACAACGGTGCACTAAGAAATTGCGTTTTGTCTTCCTGGTTGATTTGAATGTTTTCAAGTAATAGTTCAGATGTTCGCAGCGCATAAAATGCAATATTTCAGCTGCATAAGCAAGGTTATTCCATGCAACCAGGTTTACGTCCATTGTGAGTCCTGAATACCAACTATCCAAATACCTCAATGCCGTTCTCAAACCTTTTGCTTAATATTGTTCTGTGTAAAAGCACGGGCAAAACTAAGGCTGTTATTATAATCTAAAGGAGGCTGAAAATCTTTGCATAGCTGCCGTTTTGTTAAACTTTCATTGAACCTCAATTTTCAAAAATTGCATAACTTTGAAATAATTCGAAAAGATATGTAATGTTTTATCACCATTATTTTTCATACATCACCTGTAAAAGCCTGTCGCTGTCCAAGCACAATAGAATTCTTTTCAGGGACGATATTAAGTTTTTCTCTTTTTGATCAAGGATTACTTCTTCCCTGATGAACCACTGATTTATTTCGAGTTTTGTATTCACAGCAATCCACTGCGTTAATGCCATCAACATGCTCAGCCATACGAGGCATAACCTACGACAAGAAGGTATTGTGAGAGGGAAGATTGCCATTAATAATTATCACAAAGACCTTTCGATTCTTTATGTTGTTTCGGGGTGCGGTATGTTCTATAGTAATTAGTCCCATAAGTGAAGTGTTTGTTATACCAAGAGAGTGGTAGTGCTCTTTCCATGCTAGAGCTTGTGATTCGGACTATTCTTTACTTCGATTTTTTAATGTCTTACCGCCTTAAGGTATCTCCCCCATTGTAACACCGCCACAGCCAAAACAAGCACTGAGCTACGGAGTGTCCTGACATGTGTGGTAGTGTAGAGAAAGTAGTTGTAATTAGCAAGGTTAGTCATGTATGTTAGACATGTGTGGTAGCGTAGGTTAAGTAGCAACAATGTGCTATGTAACAGCCTTTGGCGCCCCTAAGAGTTTTTGAGATTCGTAGGGTTGGCTAGACGGGCGTAGTTAATCGACTCTTCGACCTGTCATAAGGTTGGGAACTGGAAAAGGGAAAAGTAATAATTGTACTCGGTCCTTAGTCCGTATTCAGGTTTTTCTCGTTTATTCACGTAAAACTCAGCCAAATCTCCTGGGATAGAATCTGCGACCTCCCAATCTCTCGTACACCTGAGGCGAAAGCTTAAATGCTGGCCACTAGTACAAATTTCTACAAGAGGAAGGTTCGAAAACCGTTAAACTGTTAAAAAGCCCTTACAAAACATTGTTTTGAATTTTTTCGCTAGAGATAAATTTCCAAATGTAAAGAAGAACATTTTAAAGTAAGGAATTCTACATATATGTCGAAACGATTCTTACCTCATTTTTGCCGCTTTTGAATTCGATGAATCAGAGGTACATCGTTTTGCAGGCGTCGTTGCCTCAACAAAGAGTACTATTTCATATACCTAGTATTGATCTAATTTTTTAAAGAGATTTCTTCATTCAGCACTATAGCTCTCCTAATGGAAAAGTTTCAGAACATTATTTTGAATAACCTAGCATGAGCTTTTTTCTACTTCATCAATACTAGATTACAGCTTTAAAATCTTAACAAGAAACGTATACTGCTTTGGAAATTTTAACATAATGAAGTGAATTCTATGATCTTTTTACGGTATCTGGATCACTGCTCATCGTGAAGATAATGAAATTGGTAAGCCATCTGATAACAAATAAGCGCCGAAAATCATTCAATTTTGTAAAAAAACATTGCTTCTGCAAAGACGCAACGTGACTCCAAAACCTTGGGGACTTTGAGCGCTTCTTGCTTTTGGAGTAATCCTCCATTAATTCCCATTGCCCGATACGTCTCGTCTTCAGTGAGTTTTCGAGAGGACCGCCAGGTAGCATCTCCGCGTACCCGCCTTTCTCCTACGCACTCCTGCGCCACTACCCAGCGGCAAGCATTGGGGAGGGATTAGGGCAGGCGAGGGGTTTAGGACACTTCACAGGTATTGGACTAGCACTTGTGAAGCAGCCAAACTCGTTTTGTCGAAACAAATTTCAAATGAGTCCGGGAAACGTCGGAATATGAACCCAGACCTCGTTGGTGAAAGACATCCTACTTCGCTCTGAACCAGCCTTTGGCACAAAATCCCAAATTAAACGAGCTCTCCTTGGCATATATTATTTCAAAGCATGTATACTGACGGTTGCAGGGTGTTAATAGTTGCCAGTCGTGACTCCGATGAATAGTCACGCGATCGGCTGGAATGGAGCGTGAAAGAAATGACTGGGTGGGGGAGTCTAATGCGATTGCGTGTATTATTTGCTTGCTTTTAAAAGGTGAGATTAGAGAAACTTTCATGTAAAAGAGTCGGCGTTCCCATGCCCGGGGGTTAAATAAGGAATTAACGAATGGGGCACTGGACGGAGCCTTGGTTCCGTCGATAGAGAGAATAAACGAACTAACAAAGACTAAGAATTCGATAGAGAGAAAAAACAAACTAACAAAACTAAGCAATACAAAACACGATCGTCGTGCGAACGAATGACACGTATACCATCTCTCCCCTGCCGTGCCACCAATATGACGGTGAATATTCAAAAACAAAATACGAGAATATGAAAAAACTACAATGAGTTATAATATAATTATTACAGCTCGTATCACTGAGATAATTCACGAGCCTAAAATTCAACAAAAAACAAAAATTGTTTGGCGCTGTGAACTTTCAAAACGCATGAGAGAAAAAATATTAATATTGAATATAAGTAAAACAAATGCATTGATCGACGCTTGTGTGATCACCTTCTCTTCGTAGCTGGACATGATGCTGTAAACATTATCGTATCATATTAATGGTTTCACTTCTGGAAAGAAATTCAGTAAGCAAAACGCCCTGCCTATCTCAGAACATAATGTACATGACTTTTTGTGTTGACATTGTGACTGAATTTTCGTTTTTTCGGAAAGTCAGTGTGTCTCCACTCCGTCGACTGTTGTTTCTATTCTGGTGTGAAATGACAAAATCCATTACGTGTCACAATTTGGTTTAAAACGTCTTCCCTCTCTTCACTGTACTGTCTGAGAAATATCAGAACACTACCAAGTCCTTTTGGTTTGTGACATCAGTGAGCATTTTTGGAACCCATCACGGGAATCTAGTTTTACGATTACAGTTACCCGATTACGAAAACGATTAGTAACGATTTTGAAAAAAATAGTACGTGAAATTTGTACAAAGGCTTCTGAAAGCGTTCCCATTCTACAGAATTATGTTTCATTATCTATTCAGCGGTTTTTTAAAGCCTTGGCCGTTTTCGGCATCCCAATTTCCTTGCCCATTTATCGCATACATCGTTTTGCTCCATTTCTCTTTTTTCCATGGCTTCAGTTATTGCCATGTTCCATGTTCTTCTCGGTCTTCCCCTGTGCGTATCGCTCCGCCTCAGCGTATGCTACACGGTCAAAGTGTGTATTTCATACACTGGTCGTCCGATTCGGCTGGTGACCTTCGCAATGGTCGCCTTGTACCCCGTTCTGGGCCCAAGTTCTCTGCCGTGCTTTAAGACCTTGTCTGAGGTGATGCTCAGACGTATTTTGTAAGGTCTCTTTGGAGGCGCGTGAAGCGACCGGTGGACGTGAGGCGTCCACCTGGAGGGCATCCGCGGACGGAACCTGCGCGGAGGTTCCCATCCCAGTGTTTTCGGCTGCGGGCCGATGCGCTGGCTACGGAGACGAGTTGCCAGCAGTCAGATTGCTCGTCACCTAAGGAAGGGTTGGCGGAGGATTGCCCGACGCCCAGAATCTGTTGGCGCACTCACCGCACCGACGGAGCTTCCTTGTTCCTGTGGTGGAGCTGGTTGCGTAGCGGGCGCGTCGGGAGCCTGATTTGGCCCTCTCGTCGTCCTTCCCGCGCGTTTTCGCTTCTTCCGCTTTCTCGCCCCGCTGGAGGCGCTGTTGGGGCTTTGCAGCTCTGCCGTCAGCATTTCCTCCGGCTCCGAGGAGCCTTCGCGCTGGCAAGGGCGCTTTTGCCGGTGGGGAGACGGTGGCGGGCGAGGTGGCGGGACGTGGATTTTTCTCTGCCGCTGGAAATCTCTGCGCTCCATTTACAGGCCGCGGTTGGGGGTAGTGGAAGGGGGCGGTTTCGCGCGCTGGCTTCTGATTGGCTGTCGCTGCGCGAACTGGTTGTGATTGGGTATCGACCGAGATGGAAGTGGGCAGGGGTTATTATTCTTGTACGGTTTTGTTGGTGTTTTTGGAGTACGGGATGCCAGGCAGAACTAATTTTGACTCCTTCTTCTTTCCTGTTAAAATTGTTCGGGTGTTTGAAAATTTCTATGGCTTCCCGTTGTAAGCGGGCGTGATAACGGTTTGTAGATGATAAAATCTCGGTGTTATGGAACAAAATGTCGTGTTCTTTTCCCGAAAGAGCATGTTCAGCCACGGCGAATCTTTCTGTTTGTAGCCGAAGCGACAGTTCCGTTTATGCTCCGTGAGACGAGTGTTGACAGAGCGTTGCGTTGTTCCTATGTAAACAGAACACAGGAACAGGGAATCCTGTAAACACCTGCTGTCATTAACGGATTTCTTCGATCCTTTGCTGAATGAAACATGTTGTGGAGCTGAGTTGGTAGGCGTGAAAATTTGTCTTGATATTATGCTGCTTTAGAATCTTGCTGATGCGGTCTGTCACGTTTTTTGAGATATGGCAGTGTAATGGTGTTGGTTCCTCATCTTCGGGGCGGCTGCGTGCGCTCTTGTTTGGATGTAGTGCTCTCTTTACTTCTTGGGATGAGTAACCGTTGGCTTGAAGAACATTCTCCAGGTGACCGAGCTCTTGGTGCAAGTTGTTGTCTTCGCATATGCGTCTGGCGCGGGTGGACGATAAATGGACGCGGCGTCAGTCGCCAGGCAGCCACCGGCCGGACACTTCGCCCGAGACCTCGCCACTGAAGATGCCAACCGCCAGTCGTG
>BOPP01000308.1:489073-510008 GCA_017312745.1 Gryllus bimaculatus | reverse complement strand
GAAAATACGAAAGTGACGGTATTTAAAAAAATGAAAAACTTTCTTCTCATTTTAGTAAAGGAAATGTTCTCTGTTATTGCAAAAATATTAATGATTTAATAAATGGCTTAATACTAACGTATAATCCAAATGAATGGTAATTCCTTATAGGATTTTATAAGTTAAGTTTGAAGGTTGTGCATTTACACAATGGGAATAAAATAAATCATTTACTGTAGTACATTCGGTTCATTTTAGAGGATCACACAAAATAATGGATTTAATTCTCGGAATAATCGGGTATGAATAAAACAAATAGCACATATGCGCAGATTTTAAACAATGTTGTTACTTGCTCTCAGGCGGGATTTTCTAAATACTGCTGTTTTCTCTGCATGAGCAGTGTAGCTGGGAAATCTTTAGAAGAACAACATAGAAGCACTACAAAACCAAAGAGCGGCTCCAAAGAAATTAGTTCATCCCGGGGAAATCAAATATAAAGTGCAAGCTGTTAGTGGATACACAAAGTATATTCTTACTCACACTTGAACAATGCAAAATTTAGTTAATGCGGAGAACAAAGAAGGGGATGGTTTCAAGAATTTAAGAGAAAAAATCCGCAAAATTAAAAGAGGGAATTTGAGTTAGGCGTGAAGTCAGATAACGGTTGAATGACCCCCCCTATAACGTCCTTTACACATCCAACTACAAAATTTATTAAAAAACGATGGAGCCATTTTTTTTGAAAATTTTGAATTGTCCCAAGGACTTCATTTAAAAAACTTTGTTAGCATCATTTTCGTTTTCCCCAAGTAACGCAGGGAGATCAGAATATTTATCTTTTAACATTTATCTACTCAAAACAAGGTAAATATTCCTTTATTTTAAATATTATTTTGAATCAGAATTCGAAACGAATATTGTGTAAGTAGAAAACGAGATTCAGAGCTAGGCTGTTGAAAACATATTCTCAAACTTTTCCATTAGATGAGGTAAAGTACTAGATGAAGAAATCTCTTTCTGAAAATATGAAGCAATACTTTGAACATAAAATACAGGTCTTTGTTGTGGCAACAACGCTTGCAAGCCGTTGCCTCTTTCACACATCGAAAACTCTCCAAAACTCTCCAAAAATGAGGTAAGAATCGTATGGACACATATGTAGAGTTACTCTGCTTAAAATGTTTTTTACCCATTTGCAACGCCATCTCTTGCTACAAATAAGGCAAAAGAGTTTTTTGTGAGGGTTTTAAAATATTTTATCCATAACCCGATGCCTTCAGGTGTCATCGTCGTGTAGTCATTTGTACAAGCGGCAAGCATTAAGGCTAGCGACTGAAGCGAACAACTAATTGGGAGGTCGCAGGTTCTCTCCCTGCCAGGAGATTCGGCTGAAGGCTTAACATAGGCGTTTGGGGTTCCTGGCTGGCTTGAAGTCGTTGGGTGACTGCTCTGACCAGTTGTTACCCGCAGGGTTTTCCCCCTGACTGCTTCCAGGTGAATGCTGGAGAGCACCTCATAATGCGGATCGCGTGCGATGCTTCATGCCTTATCCACTTAGCAAGCTTATGCAGGACATATGGGTTGTTTACTTATCCTTGTATGGCCAACCTTATGCATCTACGAACTCTGACAAACGTCTGAGGAAGTGGTCTATACTTGCATGGGCGTTAGCTATTCTAACTGTTAGTGCATCGGTCTGTTGAACCCAAATTCTGGTTTAGATTGGTTGTTCAAACCTGATTGAAACCGGAGTTTTTGATGGGCGAAAAAATTATTCAAACCTTTTGCTTCGGGGGGAAGTAAAACCAGCTGTCCTATGTAGTTGATTTACTGCATGTAAAAGAACCTCCAGCCCTCGAGACGCCTCTGAGCAGAATTCAAAGGAACGTGTTTCGTCTCCCGTGTAATTCCTTCCTTCTCCGCTAGATGGTGGTAGCGAAATTTGCATAATCAGAGTGGGCTCTTTGGTCCTAGTCTCGCCACGTAAAACTAATTAACTAACATGCACTACGCTACCACACATGTAAGAAGACCATTTGAGCTTGTTCGGGTGGGGCATTGACACATTGGGGGAGATACCTGCAGAGGGAGACTCTTTGCTAGCCAAGAAGTAGGTCCATCTCTATCTTATATTTTGGTGTAGGAAGGGCACCACTTCTCTCGAGAAACTAGATAATTGAACGAAGTCCTACAGATCTTGACGCATCCGGGAACGAAATAATGAATGGACAGGTTTCTCCATATTGTTAAAGGCAATATTTCCTCCCACTTAGGGAATACCTATTGTGGACGAGCGTCTTAAAAGACATGAATCTTCCTTCATACATTAATAACTTGTCGTAGGTTATGCCTCTTGTGGCTCAGCATGTTGATGGCACTAACGCAATGGATTCTCGTGGATACACAATTCGAAAGAAATAAGTGGTTCATCAAGGAAGTAGTAAGTTTGGATCTTCAAGAAAAAATCTTAATATCATCCCTGAAAAGCATTCTAATGTGCTTGGACAGCCACGGCCCATTACAGGTGATGTATGAAAACTATTGGTGCTAAAACAGCACATATTGTCTCGCATTACTTAAAACGTTTCTAATTTTTGAAACTTCATGTTCAACGAAAGTTCATCATTCAAGGGTTTTCATTCTTAGAACCTAATGAGTATGTTCTGGTTTTATCTGTATACCTCAATATTCATATTTACACAATATGAAATATTAAAACAATATATTAATAGGCTACCTAATACAGTATCAGACTTTGGGATACGAGTGCACTCAGAGTTTCCTTTCCATTTAACGGAAGTGTTTCGATTCGCAGGTGACAATCCCCTTACCCGCCAAGCCATCGCCCTGGTCCGTCGCCCCTGGCGCGCACGCCGCCAACCTGCCAGTGATGGCGCATCCAGCCCTCAGGAACCCGTCGCGTGGATTCGTGATAGTGCTGACAGTGCTTGGCCAAAGCATCTCACCTCACGTTCTGGCCCATTATTTAACGATAGGTTTCTCGACTGACGTTCAGGGATATTTCTTGTTAGTGCATTTGGACAACTTTTCCACCTCAAAATTTTTCCAAGGGGTATATTCAGAGTTCTACCGCCAACTCGGCACTACTCGAGTGCTGCACCTGAGCCCAGACAGCGACCCGTACGTCTATTTCGCAAAGCCTTACGATTCTGCGCGGAGACTATGGCCCAACGTTGCAATGAGTGTGACAGATTTCTGCATAGACCAACGCCATGAGCGCACCAGGCATCTGCGTCTGTCAAATGGAGTAGAAAACCTGAAAGGATTCAGGTTCAATTTCATAATCCGAGAGCAACACATGTGGTTGGACAGAAGAGGAGAAACGCGGTTTGGTGGACGAGACTATGAGTTCGCCGAGATGCTCGTGCAGTTAGGGATGCAGCGGAAAATGTTTGACTCTAAAAGTATACTCCACTCATTTAAGGAGAGGCACGTGGAAGTTGTAGTGCCCGTTACAAAAATTACGCATTTGAACACAGAAATAGCAAAAGATTTTGTGGACTTCACGTTAACTGCGATGCAGGTAATAACTTTAATAGAATTGTGCGATTTTTTCGCATTTTCTAGCGCGACAACTGCTAGTATTCATTAGTGTCGTAAGTGTAGTGGATGTTATAACGCAGGATATGTGGTAGTGTTCTTCCCCCGTTTAATTGTGATGTTCGACGTCGACTTATAAGTTGGATTGCCGGGTGCTCCTCAGGTCATCCAGGTATTTGACACGAGCGGGGCGCGGCTCAGCCCGAACAAAATGTACCCTTCCAATTCATTTTACGTCATTCATGGTTCTCTAGTGCATGTAAGTGTAAGTATGCGTACACAGTCCGTCCCCAATAAAAGATGACTGATTTTGTTGTCGTAAAAGCATTACTACCATTTTTGATCTGATGCAGGAATTAAATTGCGCGGTGTTTCGACTACCTGCTGTTTTAAAAGGAACAGCGTAGCGTCATAGACTTCTCGGGGTAATCAAAACTGTAACTGTATGTTTTGACCCATAGTCGTGAAAAGAGCAGTGGAGTAACGTGCAATCATTAATTTTGTTTTAAAAAGTGGGTAGGAGTGCCACAGAAACTTTTGATATGATACATGTTTATGGGAGTGAAGCAGCGAGTCTTAAAAACGTTTTTGAGTGGTATGCAAGATGTAATGGAGAGGCATTGTTGACCTTCCAGGTGAAGGAGCATCAGCGACAGTTCGAGCCGAAGCAGATGTTCGAAACGTGGCTGAAATGCATCAGAATGATCGTTGTGCATCTACCAGGTTAATTGAGGGACTCACTATAATTCCTAAATCGACTGTGCAACGCACTGTGACTGAAAATTGAGGCAAAAGTCTGTTGTCGCTTTGCGCTCCAGTCACTCACGGACGATCAAAACCAATGCAGAGACATGAATCGAACAACCGATTAGGATCCACACTGTCATCTTGACAAGGGATGATACATGGTGTTTTCAATGCGAGCCAGTCAGTAAGCGTCAGAGCTCGTGATGGCAAAGTCCAGATTATCCAAAACAGAAAAGAAGTGCAAGTGCACACTCGTCGTGTCAAGACACTGCTAAAATTTTTCTTTCGTTCTAAAGGAATTATTCAGAAATAATTCGCTCCAGAATGTCGTGGTGAATACACATTTCTACTTGGGTGTTCTAACTCGTTAATGGGCTAGGATTGTTCTGGTGAGCCCCGACTACCGCAACCAGCAGCCAACAAGTGTTTATTGCCTGACAAGGTTACGGTGTCCAGAAGCAAGATCGTACGCCAGTTCCGGGCTGAAAAGTATAGCCACTCTTATTTGTCGGATTTGACTCCGCGTGACTTTTGGTTATTTCCTAAATCGAAAATGGCGATGAATGGACAGCGCTTTGACTAAATCTACATCCTGCAAGCAATTCCAATTCTTGACTATCAAAATTGTTTTAAACAATTTTCCCCAATCTTCCAGTTATGAATTCACTGACAAGGAGACTATTTTGAATACAATTGCTAGTGAACTACAAACAACGTTTTGTATTTTAATTCACATTAGTCATCTTTTCTGTGGGGCGGACCGTGTATGTAAGAGATGTTAAGGGTGAGAAGGACGATTAACCTGCTGTTGATCGGAGAAACAACTGACCACTAACGATCGAAGTAGCCTGCTGCTAGAATGCTCTTAAACATAGCGAATGAATTCTCCTTATCTATGCTAGCTATGCAGGTAATGTCGAATATCCTTTATCTACTATAACCCGTGAGATTTTTTCATATTTTGTATCTCAATGTTTTAAAAGAAAAAATAGCTTTTGTTAAAACACAAATTCGAAGTTTTCCGAAACGTATCGGAAAAACTCCCATACAATTTAATAGAATGTCCAAAAAACTGTTATTTTGTAGATTATTGGCATGAGAACCATAGAAACCCATTATATAGAAAAACGAAAACCCGATTTTTAACTGCTGTGCCTCTGACCGGGACCTCTGATAGGTTTGACCGTTGCTCATTTGTTAAGATACTCCGGCATTCGCCTGGTGCCGATCAAAGAAACCACGCAAAACCAAGGCAGCCACCCCTACAATTTCCTCCATACAGCGACACAATTCGCCCTATCTTTATTAAGCTTACGCCACCGTTTCCAGTGAGGGGTGTAGATGCTGGAGACAGTTTTTGCAAGCATGATGAAGGATACCAAGTAGTGCGCCATGCTCTCACGTCTATTTTAGTCCTAATAGTGAACCGTGCTTGTCGTAATGTCTCCGCAGATGTTGTAGTCCCATAGCCTAACGGTGCGCCGTACCCATTCGTCTATTTGGGTTTTAATAATGAACCGCCTTTAATCGTAATATCTCCGCTCATGAGGTGCAGATGCATTAGGCTTCTTCTGCCCATGGGCAGGCAGCACAGAGCGGTGTGCCGTGCCCTCACGTCTGTTTGGGAGCTAATAGAGAACCGTCTTTAGACGTGTTGCGTCACGGCGGGGTGGGAAAAAGAGCATCTATTTTACCACGACGCAGGGTCGGTCAGGGCGCGCTTCTCTATGACGTCCGACCGCGGGCGGAGCGCTTTGTCCCGACCCTTCCGGCAGGACCGTTCCCTGATTGGCCGATCACCCGGCCAACCGGCTGACGGGTTGAGAGAAACCTACCTCTATATTCACCCATGCGCTGACCATCTCCGCGCACTTCGACCTGACGAAGGTCGCAAGTGCCGACCAAAATGTTTGCACCTGTGCCTAGGACGTGGCGTTCAAATCGCTACAATTTCACATCTTGCTTCCACCTGTGAGGTGCAGATGCTTTACGTGCTTTTTGTACTATCCTGACCGCAGCACTTAGTACTTATGTTTCTCTTCCCATTCCCTTACGACTTACTTCTCGAGTTCTTCAAGTGCTGAAGGCCATTCTATACCCTCGTCTTTATTATATATTCTTATATTACTATATATCTATTATATATATATATTACTTATTTTACCTAATATACTTTCTTATTTATTTTTATCTTATATATCGATCCAAACCCGTTTCTATCGTCCGTCAGGCTGACGAGCACCTTTAGTGGTGGCGCCGGCGCCCCATGCGGTATGTCTTTTGGGGTTGGTGCTCCTTGCTTGCCCTTCCGTTGGCAGACCTGGTTCTCATCGGTGCCGTGTTGGCGCTGATGGTCGGTCGCATCCTGGTACGTTTGTGCGTGAACGTCACACAGGTCACACATCGGTCGATCCGCGCTGCCAACTGGCGCCGCCCTGCGCACAGTCCTCCGCCGAATGGTCCCGTGCACCGGCGGACCTCCCGACGCTTCCTTTCTGCTCTCTTCACAGCGCTCGTCTTCGTCTGTGGATCCCTTCACTTGTGGCTGTGGCTGCCAACTGTCTATCACGGAACTGCTGCTTGGTTTTTCTCACAGTTCTGCCCGATATCTTTAATTGAGCTGAACTTACCATTCGCTGAGTCGGTGTCGGTCGATCTAGAAAGACTGTAACGTTTCAAAATGCATCGTTTATTTGAACTTCAAGGCTGGAACGACTTAAACTTAGGCGCAACCTAGCAAAGAATGTAACACCAATTCTTTATATACATGAAAGAGATTCATGTGTGCAAGACATAGTTGAGACCGGAAGTGCTGCAACTTGGATGGACTCAAATATGTATTCCATCTTATCTCGCTACAGAAAGTACACAAACGAAGGTCGGAAGTTGCTTCACAAAGTCAAAGAACCAGTAGAGTTCGCCAGTTTGTATTCGTACTGTGTGCGACGGAATCACAGGATCCTTTACGTTCTTAACTCTCTTATTCTCCGTCTTTCGGAGTCTGGCTTGAGTGACCACTGGAACCGAATGCTCGAGTACAGTTTGGATTTGGATGGGCAGGGGGTGAAGTCGTTTTTCAGAGGGGATGCGAAGCCTGAAAAGCTGAAGGTCGTTCAATTCACGGGGCATTTTGTTCTGTATGGCATTGGCCTATCGCTTGCGGGAATAACATTTATAGTGGAACAGATTCTAGGACGTTGTAGGATTTGTTGCTATAAACGGGCAATGAATTTGGTGAGGAGGTGCCACGGCACGCAATATTCTCAGTGACTTAAGAAGGTATTAAAAAACCTTAAACGTCGTGAATTTGTGTTTGTTAAGGTAGTGCATAGAGTTTGCGTCGCCTACTGATTGTTCTTTTTACTTTCTTGCATACTATTCGTACTTCCGTATTATAAATACAGTAGTATAATACAGTGCGAAACGGAAGTTTTCTTTAGAATTGTAACATATTTTTAAATTTGCAAATATATTTCTTTTTTCACAATAGAGCAAAACACACTTATAAAAATGGCACAGTTAAAGACTGAGTTTTTGAAAAGGGCGGTATTTACAAGTAGTGTGAGTTTGTGTGTACTTTTCTATCACCACTACATTCGTATACTATTACGTAGTAATAAAAGCGTATTGTGAAACTAAAGTCAGGTTAATAATATTTAACTTATGGTAGGCTTTAATGATGTTTCATGCAAGCACTGCTGACTAACGACCTTTTAGGAAACTACTGCAGTGTTGGTTTGATGTTGTACTCGTTTGCCACTCGGTAAGATTATTTTGCCTATGTCATACAATAATGGGAATAAGGATGGAAGTCGATGGGCAGGGGGAGAACTCGTTTTAAGAGGGAATGCGTATCTTGAAAGGCTGAAGGTCGATCAGTTCACGGAGCATTTTGTTCTGTATGGCGTACGCATTTTGCTTGCGAGTATAACATTTTTATTCGAACAGATTCTAGGACGTTGGGTGGTTCGCTGCTATAGTGACGCAGATTTTTGATGAGACGGTGTCACCGTGTGTAATGTTCTTAATTTGAGTGTTGTTGCTGGCTATAATACCGGTGTTAAGTTTCCAGAAAAAATACGAAATTAGGAAGTTATATTCCCTTGCATGCGGGTAGCATTTAAAAAATCTTGCTTCCCTTCTACACTTCTAACGGTGGTTTGCCCACATATTTCCCCACTAAAATTTGACAGTAATCATATATACAAAGTTTTGTTGAGATGACACAGTTTACTCGTCGAAGAATTTAACTGGAACAATAACACACACACAAACGCTATGGCGAGATGAAGCTTTCGTGAAATTTCAGCTTCTCGCCGATTAGCGCTGTACGGTTGATCAAGTAACTACGACGGCCGATCCAAGGCTCCGCTACTAATCTCAGCTTTGGGAGATATCCTTTTCATTTCACCGTCCAACCGAGAATTTCTTCTCCGAATGTCACAAATTAACTAGGAGATATGGGAGTCGGCTATTTTCGGCTGTGACCTACTTGAAGAACATACTCCGGGAGAATTGCTGCAGCGACGATAACGTATTGGATACGCCACAGAATATCTGTGCAGAAGTAACGATCTTAGAATATAAACTAAAGTATTTCATTCAAACAAAAAATAAAGTATCTTACAAACGTGAATTCAAGAAAAAAACTAACGACCATATTCTTTTACGTGATGAAATTCAGTGCAGTTCAGTTGCATTAATACGTTATTTAGATATCAATCTAATGAGGAACAATTTTCTTTGCTTTGCTTTTTTAAAATATATTTTCCTCTGCTTACGTCTTTTCATATTTTATGCCTGGATTTTACTTCGTTTCTTCCAACCTGGCTTAACGTCTCGTGGAATAGAAACTTGCATCAAGGTGGTTTAATTGTCGCGTTTGTATATGAGAATTACAGCACGTCCCGCGTCTATGCAAAGTAACAGGATGAATTCTTCGACAGCGTTGTGGGGGCGACACGGAAAGAGCCTTCGAACGTTCGACCGGCGACCTGCTGACGCCAGCATGCGAGAAGGCTTCTTGCTCATTTCGACATTTCCCGAGAGTCAAAACGTTTCCATAGCGAACTACAGTAGCCAATTTCACTCTTCGATAGTTTCAAAATTTAGCTATGAATTCTTCTTCTTCTTCTTCTTCACCACTTCATGGATAGGTCTGAGGACTGTTCCGGCTTCTAAGAATTCCATCTTTTTAGGGGTCTTCCTGGATCTCTCTTACCTTGAGGCCTGTACTTAAGCACCTGCTTTGGAATGCGAGTCTCTTTAATTATCTCCACATGTAACCATTCCTGTCTGTAACATTGTACTTTGTCATTGATTGCTTGGTCGTTTAATTCTTTTCCAATTTCCTCATTTCGAAGTTTACCTACTCTGGTACATTTTTTTACAGATCTCAAGTATTTCGTTTCTGCAGACTGTAACGCCTGTTTATCTTTCTCCCTCACAATCCAGCATTCACTTCCGAACAGCAGAACCGGGACAGCCATTACTTATATATAATATATAATCGTGTATATATATCTGCGTGTTTTATCATTAAGAGTTCGCCCAATGTTTCCGTATATATTCTCGTACTTATGATTTTTTCATATATATCCATATATGTGAGGAACGTTATGTTGTAGCCCAAATATTTAAAATGGCTATTTTGTAACAGCATCGTATTTTCCAAAATTATTTTGGTGCGTAAAGGTTTTTCTCACAAATGCCATTGTTTTGGTCTTAGTTTTTGAAACCTTTAGAATATATACGTATCTTTTGTAAGATTGGTTTAATTGATAAATAGACCTCAGTAAACGTTTCTTGGATTAAAATTTGATCATCAGCAAATAGGAGTGAAGTTAAGTACACTCCATTTCTTAGCTTAATTCCTATGCTGATTTTGTTCTTCCATTCTCTAATGACGTCACCCAAGTATGTTAAACAATGTAGAGGAAGGGTGCATTCTTTGCGAACTCCTTGGTTTGTTTTAATTTCTTTTCAATATTTTTCTTCTAGTTCTAAAATAACTCAGGTATTCTGATACATAGATTTAATAATATTGATTAGTTATGTGTTTAGCCTCTTCTTTCCATAATTTTCCATAATATGCAGCGTTTCAAATTATCGAAAGCTTTTTCATAATCAACGAAAGCCAAATGGGTTTCTAGATTAAATACCCAACTCTTTTCTATTAGTTTTCGAATGGTATAAATATTATCTCTACAGTAGCGTCCTTTTCTAAAACTATTTTGTTCTTCTAAAATTAAAATTTCTGAGATATTATCAAGTCTTTTATTTCATGTGGGTACATAACATGTGGGTACTAAACTAATACCTCTACAGTTGCCACAATCGCTTCTTTTCTCTTTTTTAAATAATGAGATCACTTTCGCTTTTTGTCATTCTTCAGGGACACGGCATTGCTTCCAACGTAAATTGAATAAGTGGAGGATTCGTAGTTTTAACAGCAGACCTCCATATTTAATTAGTTCCGCATTTATTCCGTGAAGTCCCGGAGCTCTTTGAATTTTTAGCTCTGTTATTGCTGTTCCTAATTCTTTTAAATCAATGTCATCAATCAAAGCTTGTACAGGCATTTCACATTGGCTATTTTCGTCTTCGGATGATACCGTAAATTTTTATAATGTTTAACCCACTGACTTTCTTTTAGAATTTTCAAATTAGCTTTGTCTTTTAATTCACTATTGATATGCCGAAATATTTGATATGCTAGTTGTTGTCTGCCATGAATGTCATATTCCAATTCGCTTATAAATCTTTCCCATGTTGATTAGCGAGCATTTCTAACTATTTCTTTGGCGACATTTCTTTTAGCTTTGTATACTCTCTATACTCATCGGTTTTCATTTAGAGATGCTTCATATATGCTACTTTTTTTAATGTTTCAAAGCTATACTAAAACTTGATAAAGTTACGTATATTTGAGATCATATGCTAATGAACTTATCAATTTATTTGACTTTCGTAAGTGAAACCAGAAAATTGAACATTCATAATCCGTTGTAGTTTTTGAGTTACACACTTATGGAATTAATAATGATTTGAGAACAAAGTAAACGTCATTTGTTACGATGTATTTTGCTTGTTTGATAATGTTCTTAAATTAACAATTCACTTTCTTTGACTGTGCAAAGTTTCTAAAAGGTAATTTAAAAGAATTCTTTAATTTTAATATTAATCATCTGCATTCAAAGATGGAAACATAGTGTAAATAAATTGAGAGATTTTATTTTACCTTATACAAGTATTGACATTAATATTCTAGTAATTATTTGATGACACTCTTACTGAGTTCTATATTTAGAGCAATGTTTCTTGTGTTTAAGTGTATGTAGAAACTGTGTTTTGTGTATGTTCATTTTTTTGTTTTTAGATTCTGCTTTTTCAATGTGATTGTTGTTCTTTTTTAAGGGCGATTGTTGTTTAAAACGTATCATCATTTTTTTGAAATTCAGTGAAAAACATTTACTACCATTTATTTAAATTTTGTATTTCTTAAAAAGAATATACGCACTCTATGTTACCATTTAGAACGTACTTGCCTTTTCTTTGTGTTTTTGTTTCGAAAGATGACCCCAGGCCTTAGATTAAAGAGTAAATATACATCTATGAAGAATATTTTACATCTGTTTAAATGTTTACTAATTGTGTCTTGACCATAATAAAACAGACTATGAGTTTATTTATAAATATATAACAAGAAATAAATAGTTTTAAAGAAACCCAGTCTGTTTTATTAAGGTCATGACACTTACAAATAATAGAACTTTAATTGTAGTAATTCTCGCGATATCCCTTTCTAGTCCGGATACCACACTTCAAGCAAAACTAATCACTTGCGTGATTTATCCAACCAAGAAACCGTAGAAAGATGGAATAAGAAAGATGACAGTGAATACATTTATAATTTGTGTAGATTAGTATTTTCGACAATGGGTAAAGTTTTGAGACTACGTTTATATCGATGATGTGATAAATAATAGTATTACATGTAATAATATATATATATATATATATATATATATATATATACGTACTTGTAATAATAATTATATGTACATGTAACAATAATTATATGTACTATAATATCACACAGGCGTATTTTTTAATCATTCTGGAAAAATGAAAAAAAAGTTCTTTGACAAGATGTAGCTATCTTGGTATTTACTTTCGAAAAAACTCTAATAATGTTGTAGGGAATTTTATCCTCTTTAAATATGAATTTAATAAATTTTCTACAGGACCAAAGGTTAAAGAGTTATTGAGAAAACAACGAAAAGTCAGAAAAATATATTTTTCCGGTCTCCGAGGGTTAGCGTCGGGTAAAGAAAGCAGAAAACTACAAGTTTAGTACAACTACAAAACTACTTGTACTAATACAGAAATTCTTTTAGTAAGTACTCTTGTTTTATTTGCGAGTTCGTGGAATTAAAAACGAGATCGTAATTGAAATAAAATTTAATTCCCCCACCACATGCCGAACTAGAATATATTTCGAAATATAGAAATCGTTTTGTAAAACGTTTAGGTTTTGCGTACTCATTTATTTGCATCAAAAATTCTCTTCGTATCTCAAAAGGTAAAACATGTAGGTTCGTGAGTTAACAAATCAGGCTTTTTATTCAAATCGCCAGTTTCAAGGAGTGCTAATAGAAAAAATCACAAGCCATACGAGAGCACCGAGAATTTCAGTAAATTAGTAGGTTTAATGAATTAGAATACCAAAATTCAAATCAAAAGTTAAAGGGTTAAATGGAGTCGTCACTTTCTAGATAATTAGTGTTCCACGGTCAAAAGGAAAGCAACTGAAAACCAAATTGTAAATGGGCCAAAATAGTATCCCTAAAAACATACATACATCTTGTATTAAAAATAAATTCTAACAATTTTATTGTAACACATGTAAACAATATTAAAATCTCCAGAATGGTTGCTTGCTCATTTTGGCAATTTTTTCGTGTTCAGTGACCCAGCTATGATAAAGATGTTATAGTATTTATCTCCCAACATTAACATTTTCAAACCAGTGTAAATTTACGTTTATTTTAATTATGATTTTTATTCTGCAATCGAATATTGTCCAAGAAGAAAAAGAAATTCAATGCTAGGCAGCTGTTTTATGTTCTCCAACTTTTCCATTAGATGAGGTAAAGTAGTAGGTGAGTACATTTTGTGTCAGAAAACTTGTAAGCAAATACTTCGAGCATGGAACACAGGTCTTTGTTGTGACAACGACACTTGCCGGAGTTATTCTTTGCACTCATTATTAAAATCTCCAAAAATGAGGTAATTGTCGTTAGGAACACACACAACGCCCGCACGAGCACGCACGCACGCACACCACCACCACACACCACACACACTCACACACATCACACACACACAAATATATATATATATATATATATATATATATATATATATATTCTTTTGTCTAAGATTTTCTTCCTTACACCTTTACAACGCCATCTTCGGGGTCCACGGACCGAGAAGAAGTGGCTCAGGGCGTCAGCTGATGACAGTGCAGGGCCTCTGACCGCGAGGTCCTGGGGTCGAGACCCGACGGTAGCAGTGTTTCGACACTCGCCAAATAGCGTGGTCGAGTTCTGTCGCTGTCTGGGAGAGGCGTCGAGGGCGGGCTGCTCGATCGGTAGTTTTCCGAGGTTACTCCGATCAGTTTTAGGCGAATGCTGGAGTAGTTCCCATACCGAAAGGGCCACGGACCGCTAGCGATCTTTTCCGTCCCATTCCTTTGTCCTATTCTCACCCCTCAACACATTTTCTTTCATAACACTTTCACACATGCCGGAGGCCCGCGGGAGCTGAGAGCTTGTCCCGGTAAGATACACAAAACACTTCACGTACGGAACTAAGTAACATAGGACTTGATGCACCAGGAAAAATTAATAATCAAGAGGTCTCCCTGTGATAATTGTTACAAGATATCTTCCTTCATGCAATAACTTCTTGTCATAGGTTATGTCTCTTGCGGCTGAGGATGTTGATGGCATTAACGCAGTGGATTGTCGTGGATACAAACTTCAGAAGAAATCAGTGTTTCATCGACGATATAATAACTTCAGATCATCATGAGAAAAACTTAATTTCCTCCCTCAAAAGAATTCTAATGTGCTTGGACAGCGAAAAACCTATACAGGTGATGTATGAAAGGTATTGATGCTGAAACAGCGCATAATTTTGCGTATTATTTCGAACGAATGTAATTTTCGAAAATTCAGGGTCAACAAAAGTTTAACCAAGACAGCAATTTTTCATCCTCCTTACCTCTATTCGCTGAGAAAAAAAATGAAAAAAAACGTTAGGATATTTTTTCAGAACAGAAGGTAGTCAAGAAATGCGAAACAGTTACGCAAATACTATTAAGATTTAAAAAAAAGTATGCATTATATTATTTCAAGATTTGTCGTTAAACAAAATACTTCAATAAGAAAAGACACAAACGTTTCGTGAATGTTGTAGTTGTAAAATTTTTAACTTAGTAAAATTAGTTGTAGGTGTGGAAAGAAAAAATTTTAACTTAGGCAAATTTCGAAAATTCGTTTTTTCGACGCAAATGGTATAAGCGTCTTGTTCATGCTTCTAACGCTATTCCAGAGCGACGTTTAAGAATAAAAGTTGGATCCATTTTTGAGATTTGGAAGTTGCTATCAGGCTGTAAAGCACCCCCATAAATATAAACGTTTCAAGTACCCTGAGCCTCCAGTTGATTTAAATATATTTTGGAAAGTAGTTAATGGTGAAAAAAATAATTTGAATGGTTTAAGTGCTTGCGTTCACCACAAACCGACACGTTTTTGCAATAAATCATTTTGTCTATTCGAAGGAGTAAAAAACGTACCTTTTGATTACATGACGTGTTAGGCGAAGTAATTTACTGTTAATACTTAAGTATTTAGCACATCAATAATAACATGTGTGTTTTTAAAAAATGCCCTTTGTAAAAGTAACCTGTGGATTATTACATATGTATTTAGCACTTTCAAGTCCTAACGTATTTTCTGTATTTAAGTACATATTTATGAATTATTTTGGCGAAGTATTTAAAAACTAAATTTAAAGAATTTTTCCCTTCCCTTGTATTACGTTTTACAAACAATAGTGACTGACATGTGTTAATTTGGAGAGCAATAGTATAAATAGTCTTACATAACTATTACTAATGGTGTGAAAGTAGGTGCTGTTTGAGCACCACTAGTTCTAAAATAACCAAGCAAGGAGTCAACTATACTGTCTAAATCAGGGATGCAAATTAGCATGTAAACAATGAAAATAGCATTTAAAATGAAAATTTGTGAAACAAAATACACAGCGACACAATTTATGATCTTGTCTATGTATGAAACGATGTTTTTTTATATGTTTCTGAGGTCGCTAAATCCGAATCCCGTGTCCGTTTCATTTCATCACATAATTTTTTTTACATAACCTCAAAAAATATAAAGAATAACGATATTTCCAACCGCGGGGTCAGACCATGTTAGCTATATGTTTTGGAAGTCACTGAAATCAATTCTTAATTCCATTAAACTTTATCACATCAGATTTTCCACATAATCTCAAAAATATTTTCTATAAGAGCCTACACTAAATTAAACTTCTTTTACTAAAACATTAGGCCACAAGGGCCAAATTGTTTTTATCATTTTGAAGATCAGAGATTTTACTTTAATTTCAAATGTTTTATGAGGTTACGTCAACTAGCGAACCTAATATCTTTAAGTTTCATCATCCTGTGCTTCATTTGAAGCGGTGTTAATATATAAGTAGCAATGCTGAAACAGCACAAACTTTCCCGCCCCTTATTAAGAATCATGTGATAATATAATATCGCATTTTTCTCTATATTGACACATCTTTGTCAATTAGCCCTGCCAACAAAGCTCGCAAGCGTCGATAGCGCTGCCAACAATGTGCACAGATTTTCTTATCAATTCTTCCTCATTTGATAAGTAGAGCTATCTTTATCAGTATGTACCGTTTTGAGAGATAGTCCTGGGAATTTATCTGAAGATTCTGTCGTCGTTTTGTCCTTCAGCTCATTTGACTCTCCTTCCTGCAAGCTTTCGTTTGCAGTTGGCAAACTTGTAAATGGCTTCGACGCACCTTTTTGTTATTCCCTCGACCGACGAGAATGTTGTTCGCCACGAGAAATAATTAAAATTAGGAGGTGCAATGCTACTGTGCTCTCCAGAATAAAGATATTTTTATAAATCATATTGAATTTCCTTTCCGAGTGAAAAGTATAATATTTCTTTGAAAACTGAGTCTTGAATGCCAGACGCGTACTGTCGCACGAGTGTCCTGCTCCCGTGCTGTTAAAGTGGCGAGCTGTGATCGATACCTTATCGAGGTTTGCGTTTTATCAATTATTTTTTTTATATAATTACAGGATTGTGGACAATGGGAAGCCATGAACGAACATAACACTTTGCGAAGAGGGGTGGCTGAACAGCTCTCGCGACGGAGAGATACTTCTCTAAATTTCATGTGAAGTTCACTTGATTAGCGAACTGTCATTTTAGCTCATTCTTAGGCGGATTCTTCTATATTTTAAGTTTTCAAATATTTTGTTTTATTTTAAATGAAGACTTTTAACCCAACTAAACCATCATTAGCTTCTTCTTAATTATTAAAGAAATTAAATAGTTATAGCTGCCCTGGAGTGCAGTGAAGCAGAAAGCCCGATTAAACGTACACTATTTCAATACACGGAGAATTCAAATAGTAGAATTAAGTGAATTAAAAGTGCAAGAAAGCAACAGTAGAATTATTATTGACATTTTCAAAAGTAAATAATTAAAATTAAATATTTTTTTTTCATATCGTTCATTCGATTTTTCTTGAGGCACGTAGTAGGTGTGAAACCAACATATTTTAATTAATATCAACCAGAAATAACGCAAAAATTACTCAATAGATGTTTTAAACTACGAGTTTTAAAAAAATTGCACATGATCGTATTTAGATTTATTTTGTTTAACAGACTCTGTCTGAAGCATAAATCTCTATCGTCAGTGTTTTAGGTTTAAAGTTTTATGCAAATTTGTGTTTAATGCAACGTGACGAATTTTATCGTCTCTTACTACAAATGTGCAGAGTATTTAAAGAAAAAAAAATAGAAGCTGTTTTTGAGATTTTTTTATACATCAGCCACAAATTACGAAAAAAGACTTCTGTTTTTAAAAAATTGTATATGACCTTCCTTGAAGAGCTAATTTATTTCAACAAACTATGCCTGAGACAAAATCTCTTTCTCCAATTTTAAAGTATTAAATACATTTTCTTCCAATTCTCAATAATTCGGGGATGCCAACGAAAACGAGATCTAGATCATACTCTTCAACGTCCTTTGTACTATTCAACTACAAAAGTGAATCGAAATATTTGGAGCCATTGTTTTGAAAATTTTGTAAATGTCTTAGGGCCTCATGTAAATTACCCCCAAAATTTAAACTTGTGGTTTCAAATTCCATGGTCCGCGACATCAGCTAGAAGGATTGGAGACAATTGGCTGAGCGAAATCGCAAGCAATAGCGTTGCGAACAGATAGAAGCTTTGCCGTCAATCGATTTTTCAGTGTCAAGCACCCACAAAACATGCATTCTTGCTACACCATGTGTGGATATTTTTTTCTGTATTCAGCAACTTCATTTATGCACTTTTTCCCTACTTGGGCCCGGCAGTAAGAGTGTTTGTGTCGAAAATTTGGCGTTTTCCGGCACACGATTAGACAACTGTTTCTTTGTGTTAGTAAGTGCGAGAGAGTAAAACGACAAAGCATATATTAACTGAACACAAGGATTACAAACGCAGTCATTTTGAGGCTTCAACATATTAAAATAATGTTAACTTTAATAAGATGAACAGCAGATCATTACGATTATTTGATTGTCAAAGTATTTATGTGTTTGGTGCATTTGAAATTTTCCAAAAATATTCATCCACTCAAAATTATAATTGATCGATCTATTTTAAACGCCCGATAGCCGTCAAATAGACTGCTTCCCAATAGACGTTAAACTCAGGGTCCAGACCTATTTCAAGTTCTTTCTCCATCTTTACTATGGTATATCCCCAAATAACATCTCCAATGAAACAAAATTCTCAAAATTTTAAGTTGCAACTGAGCCCAAACATTGACCCATACGTCTATTTCGCAAAGCCTTACGATCCTGAGCGGAGACTATGGCCCAACGTGGAAAAGCGCGTGATAGATTTCTGCAGAGACCAACGTCATGAGCGCACCAGGCACCTGCGTCTGTCAAATGGAGTTGAAAACCTCAAAGGATTAAGGTTCAGTTTCATAATCCGAGAGCAACACATGAGGGTGGACAGAAGAGGAGAAACGCGGTTTGGAGGTCGTGACTTCGAGTTTGCCAAGATGCTCCTGCAGCTGAAGATGAGGCGGACAATGTTTCAATCTAAAACTGTGATTGAGACATTTAACGAGAGACTCGTGGAAGTTGTTTTGCCTCTCACAAAAATTACGGCTTTTAGCTTCGAGGAAGCCAAATGGAATGCGGAAATAACGGTTGTTGCTTTGCAGGTAATTACTTCAGTACGTTTGACTCTTTCGTGTTCCGTGCGCAGCTACTGATATGGTCATTTGTCCCATAACTGTAGTTCATCGGGAGAAGTGGTGGTGTTCCTCTCTCAATGAATGCTGATATCCAGCAGCGATGTACATGTCAGCTTGCGAGGTTTTCTCCATACCAGCGGGGAATCACCGAAGCTGACAACACGCTCTGAGCTCCCAACTGGTCCCCGGGGGTGTTCGGTAGCGTAGTAAATGCAAACATGAAAGAGTAAGGGGGAGACCCAAGGAAGCGAACTAAAAGGTTGCAGGCGGTTCGTGGTCGTAGGGTTAGTAGGTATTCGTCTGGTGTTGATCAGGGAAACGGCGGAACACTATCGATCAGAGCAGCCGACCGCTAGAATTTTCCTTTCGCCTACCGCTGAATTCGACCGTACGATCTAGGTAGAGTCGAAAGTCCTTTCTGTAGGTGCCGATAGACTGTTTCGTATTATTTTATCCCAAAATTCAAACGTGAGCTTCTTTTACACGTAAGCGAACGAGCATCGAATAGAGCGCGTGTTTATCCATTTTAGTGATAATGTTGCAGCCGTACGGCAGATCTCAGTCCAAAAAACTGCCAACAGTAAATATTATTGTTTTGGAAAATACTGTTTTAGTAAATAAGTCGGCAGAATGAGAAACACGTAACGCGGACGCAGAGCACAATTTTATATTCTCGTTAAGTAACAGAACTTTCGAGCTAGGAAACGAGATTTAGAAAAATAAACAATTTTATGAATAATCCGGAAGCAGTTCGAAAAGGGGGGACAAAAATTTAGAAGAAGAACTTACACATAAAGAGAATTGGATATAAGTCACTGATGAAAGTAGTTTTCGAAATAAGTTGGAATTTCAGCAAAGCAGGTGAACAAGATGGCAATGAACTTTGGGGAAGGCCGCGAATCAAAAAGAAAAATTTTCAAAAGCTCTGAAAAGTGCCAAATCAGAATAGGGGTAAAGAAAATGTAAAATGTTAAAAAGGATCTCGGTGACAGAGGAAAGCGAGCGTTTTTTATTGTTGAAAAACAATCGAAACTCTGAACTGGCTGCTAAGAGACAGAGGGATAATAGATTCTAAGCCGAAGACATGAGATAGCGAGTTATTGTGTTTTGGGGAGAGTGAATTGTTTTTTAGAGGTGTGTTGGAAGCCAATACACTGCATTTAGTAGGTTGCGTAGAAATGCATAGGATGTGTGGAAATATGGAACGTTGGGCCCACCTGATAGAAATTCATGGTGAAATTGAAAATGGAACGCATTTGCAAGCCAACGGCGAAGCTATCGCAGTCAGGGATGTGTACATTCTGAAAAATTACTCTTGCGTACTGGATAAATTTTAAAGAAGGCCAAGTATTGTCGTAATTTTAGTAGTAAAGTTTAAAACACGCACATGGCCTTCAAAATTAGAATGTGCACGGTATGAATGAGAAAAGTGAAAATATTTTGTTATAAGGTGTGAATGTCTAATTTAAATCCTTTTGTTATTGTATTGAAGTTTTTTGTTTTTGTTTTTTGTGTTGCGTAATGATTTTATTAGTAGTGTCACAGATGAAAGTAACGACAGCGCAGATTAACGCTGCCGAATAAACTACAGGACAAACTAACACGCTACTGAACACGAAGTTCAAAAATGTCTAAATCTTGTTTGGTGGGTAGATTAAGAAAGATGATTTACCCTCCCATTACTAGTAAGTGACGAGAAATATCATTTTACCTCATTCTTTACCCGTGGTACTTCAGTCCCACGTCCCAACATAAATTGTCCAGTGGCCCGTGCCCAAAAGATTGTTATTTTCAAATTCGTTAAACAGAGTTCGGGTCTCAGGTAAGTACATAATAGATGAAAGGAAATAATTCTAATGCAGATAGAGGTCACAATACTTAGTCGTAGTGTTTCCGCTTATGGAGCGCAGATGTTGCAGGCGTCTTTTGCCCGTAGAGTGATGAGCATCTGGTGGTGCGCCGTGCCCAGCCAATGCCCTTTGGGTTGGTGCTCCTGCTGCCCTTCCGTTGGCAGACCTGGTGTTCAATCGGTGCCATGTT
>BOPP01000308.1:452063-488670 GCA_017312745.1 Gryllus bimaculatus | reverse complement strand
CAGAAAGTACACAAAGGATGGTCAAAGGTTGCTTCACAGAGTAAAAGAGCCAATAGAGTCCACCAGTTCGTATACATACCTTGTGCGTCGGAATCACAGGATCCTTTACGTTCTTAACTCTCTTATTCTCCGTCTCTTGCAGGCCGGCTTGAGTGACCACTGGAACCGAATGCTCGAGTTTGGAATTGGATGGGCAGGGGGAGAAGTCGTTATTCAGAGGGGATGGGAAACCTGAAAAGCTGAAGGTCATTCAATTCACGGGCCATTTTGTTCTGTATGGCATTGACCTATCGCTTGCAGGAATAACATTTATAGTGGAACAGATTCTAGGACGTTGGAGGGTTCGCTGCTATAGTTGGGCAATCATTTTTATAAAGCGGTGTCACGGCGTGCAATGTTCCAAATGGCTTAAGAAGATATTCAAAAAATCGTAGATCGTGATTTTTTATTTTCTGCATATTTTTATCTGAGTCGTCAAAAAAGGTTACACCACCTACTAATAATTCTTTTTACTTTCTCGCATACCCTGTTTTCCTCAAAATTCTTATAGAGTTATAGAGAAAGTATTCTAATGTTATGGCAACAAGAACATCTGACTTTCGACAGAAATACTCGAGCCTGGGATCCTGACAAAACATAACGTTAATTTACTATTTCATATTATTTTAATTTCTTCAAAAGTAAACGCACGTATTTGGAACAGTTTTGTTTTGCGAGTTCTCAGCAAAAACGAAACATTGTGGTCGGCTTTTTGACTAATACTTTGGGGGCATCTATAACTATTAATTTCTGTTAGAAGACATCAATTGTGACAAAAGTAATAATGGATTTGTTTGGTTGTAATTTTTCATTTAAGTGAAATTGAAAAATTTGAGAATTTACTTAAATATTCTTTGGAGACACACCGAAAAATAACTTGTGTATTCGGAAGAGTGGCAATACTCTTCTAGAAACAACGCCTTTTAACAACTTTCATGAATGTCACACATGGAAAACTGAAAATGTTCTATTTATAGCAAGAATGCATTTATTGGCAATAATTAAAATAAAATATGTATCAATCGTTGCCATCGTCCATTGATGCTATCGCTCTTTGTTGAATATTCGCGTTGTTTTCAACGCTTAGCGACTAAGATGTTCATACGGACAGACATTTTGGTATAATATTTCGTAACCGTTACTAAGAGCGAAAAATTATATTCTGTTATAATATTTCGTAACCGTTACCAAGAGCGAAAAATATTTGGTTTTTAACATCAGCAGTTTTTATCTCGAACAGAGCAAACATCGCTTACAAAAATGGTGCAGGTCCCATTTTTAGTGAACAATATATTTGTGAAAATTGCAAAGAATTAATATTGCGAAAGTATAATATACAAAAAAATTCTTATAGAAAATATTAAAATATTATAAAAATTGATCAATAAAAAATTTACACTTAACTTCACACCTTTTCGAAAAACTTATATGTAGTCATATAGCACCACTAGAACCGTATACTATCACGTGCTGAAGACAAAGTTGTACACTTCTGCAAAAATAAATGGCGATTGTTGTAACAGAATGTCGTTATGAGTCCGTTATACCAAAATGTGTTTTTTCCTTGACCCTATTTTCCCTGCGAAGGCGTTTTTTAACTTTCTTTACTCCTTGTTACCTCCTCGTACGTCGTTTTTTCAAATTTTTAGATATTCATAGGCAGATTAGTCAATAGTTTTATTTTCCTTGCATTCGGAGTTTCTAACTCTCTTTCTAGTTATATTATAACTTGTTTTTTTTTTCGGGTGATCGAAAAACGTTCATCGTTGCTGAATGCTCCCGTGGCTCAGTGACGAAGTCGCTTGCTTCGCACTGAGGTTCCAGGTTCAATTTCCGTATATCCTCATGTGAAATTTGTAACGAAAATCAGATTTTGCCTGCTTCTCAGGGGCTAGTCCTTTCTTCTCCCTATCCCTATTCCTTCTCAATTCTGTCCGATGGGTAAGAGACGCGAGCGCGATGACGCTATCTGTCAGGGATTCCCTGACTTCACTGACTGGCGTCACTTGACAACACAGCGGCCCTAGAGAACGCTTATTAACGGAGGATTACTCCAGTGCACTCAACGCTCCTTAAGAAGTCAAGAGACACGTGTCAAGCGTAGACGCAACAAGTTAAAAAAGGCCATCTTGACATTTTTATCAAGTATCCTTTATCGCCATCTTTCGCTGGTTGTTCGACAAGTCCGTTCGTCCTTGTATTTCCTATCAAGCATAAACTAGAGCTTGCCAACTAACGAACAAAGTTGATCAAAACAACTTCAGATGAAGAACTCAAGCTGTTGCGTATGTTACAAATGTAATCGAGGCTTCTTTCTATTGTTCTTGTCAATTCTGCGTGCAAACGTTTGGTTTGGACTCTGAGTTAAAAGGAAACCTCCGCCTCTAATGTATTGCGAAATCGTCCGAACTGACAGTGGCCAGATTATATAGTAGTTACAACGGCTCACATTACTACATATGAGCGAAGAAATCTAACAGGCTACTCGGGAATTCTGTGGGGAACTTTTGTTGCACCTCGTAAAAATTTAAAGTACCGTTAAAAAAGATATATTAATCCATGAAATCGCCAAAAATACATTGAAATTGTCGTAAAAATATGTCTCATTATTCAAAATTGACGGGAAATGCAAAAAAATATTATTATATGGGTCATTTCATTTTGTCATATTAAAATCACTTTCTATGCTAAACAGCATTGTTTTAAGTGAAAGGAATAAAGATGACATTTCATTACATTCCTCTAATGATAAGTATGATACAATAAGTGATGATGAGATGTTTTAATTTAAACAAAAATTGCGGTGTTATAATTCTACGTAATCACTTGTGATGTAAGAATGCACATGTTGTAGAAATTCTAGTTGTGATCTGCATGAATACTGAAAGCCTAAATCCTTAGAATAAATTGAGCACATATAATAGTGCAAGGTTTCTCTTCGTCCAAGAGTTTACTGTGAAGATTAAGCAATTTAACCCAGGAACTTCGAGAAACACATGTTGAAGTTCTTAGGTAGATGTGCGTTGCCTTGCAATAAACGTGGCTTTGACCTCCTCTATCCTCGTTCTTGTTCACAAATCGTGCATTTCGTGTACCACCAGAATTTAGTAAAAGCTATTTATATAAAATTAAATTTAATATAAAGTATATTTTAAGGGAGAAATGTAACCCTTAGCTTCGTTCTACCAACCGTCAGTTTTGAAAGGTCGCGGAAGTTACCGAAGATTTCGAGACTTTGGAGTCCACTGCAGATGTGGCTCGCTCGTTCGTGAGAGTGAAGTCGCTCGCCTTTGACTCAGGAAGTCCGGGTTCGATTCCTGGACAATCTCGTGTGAAATTTGTTCCAACAAAACAAGTTCGGCTGCGGCTGGTCATGTGAAGAGCCCTCATCCCTACCCGAATCCTTATTCCTTTCCAATTCAGGACGCTGGGTAGTGACGAAGGATCGCTTAGGAGAGAGGCGTGTAGGTGTGGAGATGCTACCTGGCGGTCCTCTTGACGGCTTATAGACTACGACGTATAAACATGTAAAAGTAACGGATTAATAATAGGTTTTTAGTGCGTCATAGCAAATAAATGAAATATTTCCTAACAAAAAGCACGAAAAGCACGAAAAATCTTAAAGAGGACAAAAATGACGAAAAGCACCAGAAAAAAAGATCTAAAATTTAAACAAAAAAACTATTTTTTATATTACTTATATATTGTGATAAGCATTCGTTGACAAAATAGCTACACCTACAACGAACCAATGAAAAAATTTTATGTCATCAGAATTCCAGTCCTACTAAATAGTCGCGGTCTTACAGATCGTGATAGTGTTTTCTGCATTTTGAAATAATATATTTATAGATACAATATAGGGTATACAGTGACACTTTTTGAACTGAATATACTAGCTTGATCCTCGAGTAGCAACATAGTTATATCTACCTCCTAGCAAAACACACATTAGATTCAGCATTATCAGTAACATTGACATATTCTCCTCAAGTACCCCCATATTTTATTATAATATTAACTTGACACCTGATGTACTAGATATAGTAGTAACCAAAAATTATTATGAAACAATGCACCAGACAGTTGTACTCCAATTAGACTCAGAACATCCTCCAATTAAAATTATCTTTGACACACAAGACGACACAAGAAAATAAAATAATCAAAGGAAGAACCGATTGGTAATACTTCAAAAAACTAATAAACAAAAATTTTATTTTGTTTAGCAAGGGGACATGGCGATGATAAGGCAGTGAAGTGAAGAAGAGTAAGAAAGATGTGCAGAAGTGGAGGGGATACGAGAAAGGGCGAGAAGAGGGTTGGGTGAAGGGGGAACGTGGAGGGGATGAGGGGAGAGATTGCGAATAGGGAGAGGCGTGATGAGACGAAAAATAAGAGGAGGGTGAGGACGGCATAATGAAAAAGTAAAGGAAGTGACCCTGACAACGTCTCAATTCTCAAGCATTCTCTGGGCCCAGATGGTCAGAATCCAACACGTCAAGCCTGTGGAATTCAAACCAAATCGGGAGAAGTAAGAAAGTGAGTTCATTCGCTGCATAGGTTGTAGCCTCCCGAGTGAAGCAAGGAAGAGGAGAAGATTAGTGGGCAAACCGCTTTTTCAAGGGTTCGACGCCCCCGCACCAGTCGACATTGACTCACAAACAATATTCGCCATTTCTATATCTACTCGTAAGGAGGTGTTCTGAGATTCAATATCGGACTCGAGCGCTTTAAGCAAGTATCTGTAGAAAGAAAATTTAAAATCGAGTGAAATTTTCTTGCTAGCGCCTAAAATTCGCCACTGCCAGAAACCGAATCCATTGCATTTCACAAAAGGGGGCAGCGCATTAAGATTCGTATTTGTAGTCGTCACAAATGGGATAAGAAAATACTTCAACAATAAGAGGTTATTTTTAATAAGGAAATGTCTATTAACATTTGGAACTTATAGACGATGCTTAATATACGTTACACGCTTACGTTCGCAGCATCTCGCGCAGCAACAGCGACCATAAAAATATATTTTTCAACACTATAATAAACAAGAAACTTATTAGGCAAGGCTAAAATCTGGAATATATGCGCATAATGGAGCGAGAAGTATTTAAAACCAGTGATGCTACAGAACGGCACAAAATTTCCCGTATTAGTTTTCTATTTCCTTAGCTATTTGGACATGTCACATATTCTTGCCAGCTGCCATTTATAGCCGCCCAAAGAACAATTTTTGTCATCTTAATTTTTCGGGTTCCTAGTAGCAGAACGGAAATATTTTTTAGGGAATGTTAAAGAACAGTAAAACCTCATATTATTCCAAGGCAATAACCAAATGTTCAGTATGTAGGAAAACGGGAAGGGTTATTCCTAGTTTCCGCAATATACTGTAACTTTTCCATTAGATTAATGTGCTGAGGGGGCAATAAAGGAACTTTTTGAAGTGTACTAAATCTCTTTTGAAGAACGTGAGGCAACACTTGTATCATGAAACATAAAAAAATTGGAGGCCGAGAACAGAAGTCTTAGTTCTCAGAACCATAATAGAAGTCCCGTCTACTGGCAACCAGTCAAAAGGAAATTTTAAAAATGAGGTAAGAATGATCCGTTCAGTTCATTAAATTTATTGTGTAGTGATTATTCTTTCTTCATACCGACACTTGTCGAGATTTATCGACTAGAATCTTATGCTCAAAGTAACTCGTACCCTTTAGGTAGGAAGGATTAATTTTATAATAAAATGACATCCGTGCTTACTTTCTCGTACACTTTATTATGGTTAACGAATGTACTAAGTATTTTACCTCGTATTCTACAAATTCTTCAGCTATTTCGACGAATAGTTTTTTTCAGGTCACATTCGCGAGAATGCAGCTTGCAATATACAAATAACTGTAAATTTCGAAATTTCTAAAGCATTGTTCAAAACCAGGCTTACTATGTGTTATATTACCAAATATAGCTCTATTCGTGAAAAAAAAATTCAAGAAAAATATTTTTTTATGGAAACCTAACCTTGGTTTTCACAGTCACATCATCACAATGAATCATCAACACGGCAGTAAATTAATTAGTAGTGATTCCGAACGAGTCAACTGTTAAGGTCATTAGTCGCGTATGTGTAGTGCATGTTTTCCTTGGGATCTGGCGGTTGTCTTCGCCCAATGGATGGCGAAAGGAACACGAAGTTCCCGACCGGTAAAATGTACACCTGGTATTATACCGCATATCCTCTAAGCAAAATAAGGTTTATAACAAGTTTTTTTTTACATATTTGAGCATTGTGACTTTTATTTATTGTATTTCTTTTAATTTTATGTTAATAAATCATATTTATAAAAGTTAATTTGTTGTGTTGGTATTAGAGCGAGCATAACGTACTCAAAATACCGCGCGCGCATAATTAATCAAAAAGCCTCCCAAGAATATTGACACAACCGATATTTGTTTTTTTTTTATGTCCGTATACAGAAAGCAATGAATTAGTATTACATAAAACTAAATAAAAACATATAACACTGTAAATGACCTACAATTGTACCGCACTGCTGTATCTAATTTCTTTATTCACTATTAGGCTGCATTGAAAATATATGTAGAGGAATCAAATGGGTTTTGATGTGACTAGACTTCACAAAACTACTAATATTTTCAAAAAATGTACATGACCTTATTGAATTAACTCATTATGAGCAAAACATTTCATTGGAAAGAAAAATCTGTATATAAATTTGTAGTTGTAGGAAGACGCTGGAAATAATTCAAACTATTGAAATTTTTGAAAATTACGATTTAACACTGAAAATCAGACCTTAATGAGTGTATTTTACGTCACCTTTATGAGTGTATTTTACTCTATTCTTACAAGAAATTTAAAGAAAACATTTGGAGCCGTTTTTGAGAAAATTTTAGAAATATACGTGTGGTTTTATGTAGAGTACCCCCAAATTGTAATGAAAGTTTTTCAAAATCTCACAGCTTGACTCGAACCAGACAGACAGGGCTTTCTTCAATTTAAAAAACATCCTACGCGTTGTGTAGGCGCTAGTAGTGTACACAGACGGACATTTAAAAAAAAAACAGTTTTTCGGTGGTAGGGGAGCCCAAAACCTTTTTTTTCCGTCGAAATCTCGAAATCGTTTTCCGCAGCATTACATAACTTTGCCTATACTATGAATAATACTCCGTATATACGTACGTATTGGGGAAAATAACTATAATTACTCATGGAATTCCAAATGCCTTAATGTGTTTTTTGAAGTCTAGTAACACCAATACCGGTTAGAATTTTTCTAAAAATATACAGTGCAGCCTATCTGTGAATACAGAATTGAGATACAACAGAGGTATACTTGTGGTGGCTTGGGGCGCAATTTTAGCAGATTGCAGTGAAATCGGGAAATTGGCGCAAAAAAAGTTCTTGAAGGACAGATTTCAAGCTTTAATCTTTTTTAAATTAAACGTATATTGAATACAAATTTACGGAGCTATAGCCATTTTTAAGGTGTCCATTTCAATGGTTTTAATGTAAAATTGGCCATATTCGAGCTAATGTGGCACACTGTTTGAGTCAAGTAATGCTTTATGATCATAAAAATTTGTGGGCACCACTTCGGCCAAAAGTAAGTTGATAAAAATAACTTTAAATAATATATATTCGTCATTTGCTAAGAAAGTATCGAAAAAGGGTAATAAGTAGGGTGTTTATAGGGCTTTTTGCACCACTAACCCCAATTTAGAAACGGTTAATTAGTGCCGATGGTGTTCATGCATCAAAAATTAACTTCTTTTCACTCAGCAACTGACTTAAATTTTTTTCGATACACCCTAATATACATTGTTTCCTAAAGCTGACCCTCGTTTAATCTGATGTAGGGTACTTAATTATTTTCTCGTATGCAAACAAATACTTGGTTGAAGCCAAGATATTTAGATTTCACTTTTGAGACAAAAAAAATGGAACTACTCAATCTGAAAGAAAGGAGTTTGTTTTGTACAGTATGTTAACATTTTTTGCAGGTTTTGTTCCACATTGGTTCTTCTCTTCATGATAGAGACAAAACCTCAGCAATCTGAAGTCAGGAAGTCACGTTTAAACATTATTGATGATCTTTTGCGGCATGATGTGTTAAGGAATGGCATGTCAGCACTGTCAACGCTCTTGGAATGTCTAGATGAACCCAGACTTCTTCAGGTGATGAATGCAAACGCGAAAAGTAATTTTTCACCTTGTAAATATACCAAGTTCGAGTTTATACGCACACACGTATTGTAATACTAATATTATTTCTTCCCTTAATTTCTTTCTTTCTATTTCTCCTTATTTCTACTTACATATTCAGTTCAGTTTTTGTCTTAAAGAATCTTATGAATCTTAAGAGACTGAGAGAACATAATTATAATAGAGTAATATGTACTGAGAGAATAGCAAAATACCTTTAGGGTTCTTGTATCTAGAAATCAAATATATTACGAGTCCGCAAAAAGTAAAGATGCCCACTCCGAAGTCAATTCCCTGGTAAAAGTTCAAGTGCGAGGAAGGAGCATGCAGTTCACACTACTCCCTTCCCTTGTGCCCGCGTCAATCTTGGTCCGCCCAAGTAAGAGAGATGCTCTATTTTAGGCAAGTGACCGTTATACCTGATTCGGCATGTTAAGCTCTTCTGTCTTTCGTACAAATATTGTATAAGAATTGTCTTCTTCACAATGAGATGAAGTGAGATAAAATGGGAAAGGATGATGACTTAACAGATGACAAAATGTGTTGTACATTTAATTAAACGAAATATAAGTTTGCAATAACTATTTTGCTCTTAGACGATAATCCCCATTTTAAAGTAATTTAATTATAATTGCCAAGACTTTACTTTGCCTTCAGGACTATACACATATAGTCATTTAGTATAGTACTACAGTGTAGGGCAAGTACAGTCATATTTATTTTATTTTTGAAGTATTTAAAGAGTATTGAACTGACACATTTAATGTTCAATTTTCTTTTAATAGCACGGTGTTCCCACCTGTGGATCTACCGTATATGCGGATGCCAGCAGCCATCTTGCATGACGTAAAAATCCCAGTGATGATTGCGCCGGAAGAGCCTACGCGAGGTGATATTCACATAGCAATTTTTCATGATGGTGATCAATGGGTATTCACCAAAGCTCTTCTAATGACAAGAGCCTCGAATTCGCTTGGCATTTTCATAATTATCCATTTTGGAACCTATGAAGATATTCCTAAGTTGCATGAAGTCTTAGTTGGCGCAATGGGCAGAATTCGAGTAATCTATCTTCTGCAAATTGAAGATCCTGAAGTGCCTTCCGTGATTACCAGTTATTCAAGAAAGAAACATTGGTATTTAAAACAACAGACTCTCTCTGATTTCTGTAAAGAGCAAACTGATAAACGCACCACAAATGTTCAGCTTTCCGCCAACCTTGAACAGCTGAAGGGAACTAGATTTGCATTCATCGTTCCCGAACACAACTTTTGGATCGATAAACAAGGTGTAAAATATATTGCAGGGCGGGAGGTAAAATTTGCGAAGCTACTTTTAGAACATGGAATGAAATGGTGTCTAGTTAAAAACGACACATCAATATTGCAAAAGATGAAGGAAGCAGCTATTGAAATGAATTTACCCGTATCGAATCTTGCTATTTACGGCCAGCAGGATATCCTAGCACATGTGGAATATTCCGTGGTAGCAGAAAAGGTAATATTTTTTGTACTTTCAGTGGAAAGTATAAGGGCGACTACAACGTAGGTTGTGAAAGAGTAACACGATGTAAAAGCAAAATATTATCACTCTGGGAATACGGTAGTAAGTTAACGACTACAAAAAGTATCTGTATTGTTGGTTATAAGTAACCGTACATTTTAAGGCTACAACGTTACTACACCCCTTCGATTTCAACTGCTCTTCAGGTGTGAATTTCAATATACCCACGTCTAACATTATCCGCTATTTAATTCATTTAAATGATATATCTTTGAGGCCAAACCACAAGTATTAAAACAAATAATATGAATGTCAAAACCCCACGGTGTATTTGAGAGAAATATTTATTGATTAAAAAAGTAATGGATAAGACTTAAAGTCAACTAAAAAAAACTTATTGGTTTTCCTGTTTTATAATGCAACTGTGTTCAGGACCGGGTCACATTACCGGGGAGTACATTAACGTCGTGAATCTTTTGGAATGAACGTATTAACTTAGCAGCAGCTATTAAGTATTTGATCACTAATGCCGTCCGGGTCCAGTTCGTAATAATCCTTATATACGGTAAATAAAAAATGTTGCCTGGCATCAAGAATTATATTATGCTGAAGAACTTTTTGATCATTCTTAGAGCTTGCAGCTTCCAGGCCGAAAACAAAGTTACTGGGAATATTTTTGATAAGACCTCATTTTCCTTTTAGAGAGTTGCAACAGCGCGTATCTCTCATTCCACTGGAGGCCAGTCGTGTTTCAGAGTTAGCAAACGCCCGTGAGTCGCCAAATGCCCTTTGACTAACTCCACTCCCCATTCCCCTGCGCGATCTGTCGAGGGTACTTTCGGAAGTGCTGATCTCCTTGGGATAGTGTTTGGTTTATTGGCCTTTTAATTCGATCTCGGATCGGGTGTGCGCATTTTCGAGTGGCAAAAAAAAACCCTGCAGGACTCTTGACATCTCAAAGATGAGGATGGCTTGTGGCATCTCAAAGATCCCGGGTACATGTTTTGAGAATTATATCCCTCCGACAAAGTCTCGTCCCAAAGTTATCTCAAGTTCTCCTTGAGAGAGAGTTCAGATATTACTGGAATCAACTTCTCTCAGAGAAGGTCCTCTTGGCTCATATCGGGGGTAGGCTGCATACGAAACTTGCATTCCCTTGTCTCCGCAATATGAATAAAATTAAAAAAACACATGTGCATTATTTTGAAGTGACTTCAATATATAAATTGCTGAACAATATTTCTAGGTTCATCATGTAACTGCGTATTTTCGTCGACACAATATTTGTCGTATGGTTATGCCCATGAATGTTTCTACAAGCAAGCTGTCAGTCGTATTATCCGAATCGCGTTCTTTAAATTGCAGGTGAATTTCAGATGCGTGTGTTAATCTTGTGCAGATTGGCGACTACCTTGTGGTACGCGTCGCCCAGCGCATTCCTTTTGGACTGGTACTCTTCTTGCCGTTCCAGGGGACTACTTGGAGCTGTTTCGGAGCTACGATGGTGCTGTTGGTGCTAGCATGGGAACTGGTGCACAAGCATCACTTCCAAATTACCAGCGTTTTTTACTCCATCTTTGATATCATTGAAATGATCGTTACTGGAAGTACATCAAGGGGGTAAACATTTTCGTTCAAACAGCGATGGTGTCTTCAGTGTAATCCTGTTACCACGTTATAACGGAAACTCATACACGGGACTTCTCCTAGGCTTTCTTAGTATCCCGAGATACTTTCAGAGCTAGACAGTATCAAAGATGTGGTGAGGTAGCTGAACAGACTTTACGTCTCCACTAACTTTATTCGATATCAATAGAGATACCAAAGAATTTAGAGAGCCTAAATAAAAAATTGATTCTAATTCGCTCGATAGAAGACAGGGATATCTCCGTACGAGACATAGTTGACAGCGGAAAAGCTGCTACTTGTATGGACAAAATATTTTTAAAGTATTTCCGCCTACAGAAAGTAACACTCACGAGGGGAGAATAATGTTACACAAGGTGAAGAGCCTTTAGCTCTGTCAGTTACGGGGCATATACGTACGTAGGATCACTTCATGATTCATGTCATCAACATGCTTATCCTCCGCTTGTGGGATCGGGGTTGTTCAATCAGTGGGAACATACGCTGGCGTTCAGTTTGGATCTAGACGGGCAGACGGACATGAGACCGAGTGGGGAGAAAGTGATGGGCCTGAGAAACTGACTCTGGATCAGTTGACAGGACCTTTTCTCCTGTGGGGAGGTGGTCTGGTCCTGGCCGGAACAGCGTTCTTGTTGGAGCAGCTACGAGGTCGCTTGGTAATTGCTAAAGCTCACAGGCTCATAAAAAAAATATTTTTTTCGTAACGTTTGTGATAGAAATTATACGACTAATTATCTCTACAAGCAAAACATCATATATGCACGCGTTAAAAATATAGATGAGAGTCACGTATTGTAGATGTGAAACAGACCTCCTGGAAAAATGTTAATTTTACGCAATTGTTTTTATTTTCTGTCACCTTACTTTAAAAAAAATTGTAATCGTCTTCCGGAAAACGGCGAATTTTTGACACAAAACCTCTGATTGCGGAGCTTTTATTAGGAAAAAGTGGAAGCAACCAGTTTCTAAATATGCATCAAAAATTCTTGTAACACGTGGTGTAGACAAAATCTATGTTTGATACCTAAATTTCGTCCGTCTGTCCGCCTGTGTACAACACTAGCCCACGAACCGTTCTGATGTTCTCTAAATATCGTGCTTCCCAATCGTTCTCGCTGATGTCGCGGCCGTTGGCATTTCAAACCAATATTTAAATTTTGCAGGTACTTTACATTAAGTCTCGGGGATATTTTTAAAATTTTAAAAAATGGCTCCAAATTTTTTAATTAATTTTTGTTGTTGAATTGTCTAAAGAACGTTTAAGATAATTGCCAATTCTAATTTCGTGATTTATTCTTGAAAACAATGAAATATATACATTTTCTCTCCAACTACGGGCCTCGAAAATAATTGATGAATTATATGAAAAATAATTAATTTAATTTTAATCTTTATATCGTAATGAAAATACCAATATTTGTTCTATATTTGCTATCTCGCATCTTTACTCAATTCCGCCTAGACAGTAATGTAAGGCCTCTCGACTGCCGCTGTGACCTCACATGGGTAGTCTTCGCGGAAAACATATCTTTTGCCGGCTGCTGACTGTCAGTTAACGCTTTCTTACCTTCTTGGCCGCCTTAATAACGATACTTTACAGAAGAAAAATTCGCAACATGTGATTGTATTTTATTCAATTAAGGTGGTTAGAGCGAGATATTCCCTAGTAGAGATTCCATATTACGTTCAAAATAATTAATTGCAAGATAGTGGGTATTTTGGGACTAACATGAACCAAATAGGGACTTTTTAATGCGTTTTATTTAATTTTTCGAATTAATTTAATTTAATAGATGTAAAATGAAAATATTTTAATACCACATAAAGAGCTACCATAGACTAGTTTCTTAACTAATACCAACAGACGCGTGGCCACGGAATGAAATATTGAATCATAAGTTTGAACATAAAAAAGCTTTTTTACACTATTAGTATGAGCAAAATCATAAAACGTAACATTATAGACACATATCTATATATTTTTGTGCAAGAATTGCTAATAATGGCAAACATTTCAATGTTTGAGTGAGGCGAAACTTCTTTAATAAATTGGGCAACGTCGTAATGTTCTTGAGATTGGCATGACTGCTCAGGGCTCATGCTTCAAAGTTTCGTTGTTTTGAATCACTTTGAATACGCTTCGTTGCTTGGTCGACACGCGGTAAATATCACAATGTGAGCGAATTGGCGGAATTTGAGAGAGAACGAAATAATTCCCCCAATATCACGAGAACAGTGAGGTAAAAGAAAGTTTTCAAATATGTTTTCAATGTTTGTTTCTCTCTAATTTTTATTTCTTGAATTACCTGAACCAATGGTAGGACAAGCCTTAGATTATTTGATTGCTTAACAAGATCAAAAGTTTGGTTCTCTCCAACATTGTATAAAGCTTTATATTTAACTTAACAGATATCGTAATCGTTGACTTCTACTGCTCCTTATTATCCTTCTTATCACAATATATTTTGTTGTTTTTTCTATTATTCCCCTGTTTTAATTGTGCTTAGTTAATTAAACTTCATGATCAATTTTTAATGTTTTAATAGTTTTGATTGAAATTTTAGGACTATTTTAGCATTTGCAATGTGTTGCATTATTTCCAGCGGTGCGGTTATATAATTCATAGAAACTATTTGCTGGTTTTCAGCATAATTTTATATCAAGTTATAATATCGATTTAGAGGCAAATTATTGTGTAAAGTACACATCAAGTTAAATCCTGCATGAGATAATTCTGTGAGCTGAGTTCTTGAGACCTTCAATAATAAAATTATACCATTATTGGAGATAAAATCTTCAAAGGAGATTTCTAAGTGGCATAGTCTTTTTTAATCGTTTGTCTTGATGTTGCACACAAAATGAAAAAAAGGTTTAAATGTTTTGAAAATAAGAAATGAGAACCATTCGAAATGCATTATTATTATTGTTCGGAAAATGCAAACAATTAGATAAAATTAAGTGCTGAAGAGAAAAGGAGTTTCTATTAAAATACTAAAACTACCAAAGGCTGGATATATCACTCCTCTTACAATTTCAATAAAATGTAATTATTAATTTGAAATGTAATGATTGACTTTGCCCATGCAAATTTACATACTATAGGGCTTTAAGCACAAAACTATGTTGAACTTCATAAAAATGTTTAAAACTAATTATGAATAAATCTAAAAAACACTAATTATGATTGAATAAAGCATTGTTCCAATTCAGATGTAAATTAACAAATTGCTTTCAAAGTAGAAATTGCTTTTTAAATTTTTCATTTACAAATGCATGTTTGGTTTCTTATTGTTCCATTCAATTTATTTTTAAAATCAAACATTGTTGTTCAGTAAAGCATTTGTTTAATAATTATTCAAATAAAAACATTTTATGAAATTTTTAATATTTATTTTTAAAAAACGGGCCCGAGGATAGGAGTCCCGAACCTAATTTTGCTAAGAGGAAATCCAGAGGAATGTACGAACTCTTGCAAGGGCTTGTCACTTGATTTGAATGAAGCGCGTTGAGCGCGCGGTGTTGTCGAGATGCGCGACATTGGCCCGACCCTCTAGAAAGCGCGCGAACATCTCCCTTTGGACTGATTTAGGCTTATAATTTTGCACAATTCTCCCATTTGAAACGGTAATTTCCTTCAAATTGCGCATGTTGACTCTTCCAGATGCTAGCTACCAAAAGAAAAGTTTTTGAAAGAACGTTCTACAGTTAATTTTCTCATAATTTTAAAATACCTGGTCAGATCTGTCAGGTCACCATAAGAGCCCATGTTAAAACAGCAAATTTTGCGGTCTCGTTACGCAAAAACTGGACGGTAAAATCGATTCAAACTCAACCATAACATAGAAGAACATCTCATCTTTCGATTAATACAATAAAAAAGGCATGTTAAATATTACACTTATCTCGCTCTATCCACCTTATCGGTTAATTTTAACAAAAAAGAGATGAACGACTTTAAATTTAAAGTCTTACCATATTTAAAATTATTGTGCATCTCACAAAATGTGGCAACTACATGATCCTGCATGAATAACACCATTTTCCGTATTAGGAAAATTAATTTCTTGGTTATCATTATTTAACTAGTTTTTTAAGCACTTTGAGAGGTCTACACTGTCAAAAGAAGAAAGAAATTTTCTGTGTAATTCACATGGACATTCAAAGTCATGTCTAGTTTTGGAGAATCCAAAACAATTACACGTCTTTTCGGTTTACAGGCTTGTCAGAAATCACTGCAATCAGTTCAAAACCAATATTTTCTAGCCCTACAATTATGGTTTTGATATAGTGGTTTAGCAACGGACCTGTCCACTTTCTGAGCGGAATTTTATGAACAACATTTTTATGTGATGAGTTCATACTAGTTACCATAAACACACTAGTTGTTGATAAATTCCTAATGGTAGTTCTAGCGATACTTCTTCACTAATGGCAGTTCCTCTCTTATAGTCTAAATTTGACATCAATAATATTTCAACACTTTAGTGAAATTAGTTTCATTAGTGTCAAGTCTTGTCATTTTCATTCGACAAACTGGATTTCATTCCTATGCACTACAACGCATACTCTGCATTTTTTCCACTTTGGGGGCACTGAATGTTGTAGAAAATAATATCAATGTAGAAGTGCACGGTCACTTCACGTAACCCGAACTTGTGACGTTTTTGCAATTTGTTACAAGTACTCTGTTTCAAAATTGATTTGCTACAAATATGTTCTGTTCGCACAAATTTAAAGCATAGATGTTATTACACCATAAAATGAATAAAAACACTGTTCTCATGCAATTCTATACATGACATTAGCAGTTCACACTGATGCACGCCTAGACCACAATTTTGCCCAAATGTAATGCTATGACAACAGGTTGTTACGTCAGAAGCAAGATGACCGCCTGTCAATGGGCCTGATGTTTCATGTGGCATTGACTTAATTCAACAATTAGTATTTCTTATGTATTGATATATGAGTACAAAAAATTGACAGTCTGCTGACTATATAAATGCTTTTATCGTTCTTTAATCCCGGAGGCAAATAACTCTTAAAGTTCAGTGTTATTAAGGCTATCGTTCATAAAATTGTAATGAACTTTTTTAAGATATCATTGAACTTTGGTGTGCGAGCAACACCACCTAGAAACTGTATATCAAGGTGAGAGTATATACAGGTATATTATTATTTGTTTATCGATTTATTAATTAAATTGTAATTATTTATTTATTGATTAATTCCGGACGTATATGCTGGTGGTTATTTTGGAATATTTATTAATTTTTGCGTATCTTTCAAGGCCTAAAGACCATTCAAATTTCTAAGATTTATCTTTATTGATTCGCGCGTTGCCGACTTTTATATTTCTTTTATTTATAATATGCATAATAAAAATGGGCTATTATATCAATTATTAATTGTTGTTTTTTATATTTATTTATTTTTATTTTAATTAGAAACAATCATTGGATAGTTTCTATGGCCACTACACTTCGACTCACTTGTTTTAATTTTGCCTAATATATCTCTTTACTGTTCTTAGCAAGTTCAGTTTTTCCTTTGCGTCACAACGAAATATTTCGAGTTAATCATTAAATTAGAAATTACGAAAAAAGGTAATCCATTGACATGCGTTATGTTGTTTACGTCTGATTTTTTTGAGGGATTAATTATTTTTGTATTTAAAGAATATATTGCTGCAGGCACAAGAAATTATTTATTAGATTCTACGGTTTTACGAATAGTAAAGGGATTAACATTAACAATATATTTAAAAATTATTTATTTGAAGCGAAAAAAATCATTTGTATAAGTGGATGAGTTTGTTGATTCGAATGCATTTATAATAGGTTGTATTGGATGGCATTTATTTCTGGATGTTACATTTATTTGTGAAACTATCTTTTTTGCCTGTATAATGTGCTGGAATTAAAAAAAATGTTTATAATCGTTTTTGTTCGTTTATTTCATTGTTTTTCAAAAAACTAACATAGCAAAAGGATGATACGTATAATCGGGCTTTTTTCTTCACTTCTCTCCAGGGCATCTTTAACTGTTTCAATTCTTAATGAATTATGATAAAACTTATTTTGTAATAAGTCTTGATTTAAAATAAAGTAAAACATTTAAGATTGAACTGAAAATATCGTGGGGATGTGGTGACAAATAATTGTGTATATTCGAAACAAACACTAGTGTTTCATAAAAAACGCCTTAGAAAAAAAATCATAAAACGACAGCAATGCAAACTAAAAATAAGTTCTATTTATGGCAAATATGGTTTTCATAGAAATATTTGCTAAGAAAATAAGTGCCTTTTGTTAGCATCGCCTATCGCTCCATGCGCGCTTTGTTGTCAGCGCTTATTGACTGAGACGAGTTGCTATAGACAGAAATGTGATGTAACATAACCTTTACCAATAGGCGAGAAAGTATGTACTGTTTTCGCACCACTTGTCCTCGCAATTACTCACGTAAGAAAAAAGTATAGTAATCGTGCGACGGAAAACGGCGAATTTTCGTCAAAAAAACTCTTATTGCTGGGCCTGATAGGGAAAAAGTGGATAAATCCAGTTTCTAAATTTAGAAGAAAATCCTTTAACATGTGGTCTATACAGAATCCATGTTCTGTACGTCCTTCACACCGAAAACCTTCACACCGTCTGCCTTTCTGTTCGTCCGTCTATGCACAACGCTAGCGTATAAACCGGTGAGCATTCATTGACCTTCTGCATTCATTGACGCTTGCTTAAAAATACCAACAACATGCCTAGGTACATATTTTTCAATTAATAAATTATACGAACTAAAATAATTCATGGGTTTAATGTCACGGATAGAGAGTTCACTCTAGGAACAAACACTACAAATCTGTGGGGTTGTTACATTAAATCAACAAAATCGAGATCTGGTCTGATTCCGATAAAGAAATTCTTCGCCAACAGCATTATGTGAGGAACGGTGATTGATAGCGGGCGAACTAAAAATGACAGTGAAGGATCCTTCACAAAATAGTGGAAAACTTATAATACCACATTACCGTCACAATTAAAAGGATATAAATTGTGCCCTTGAAGCAGTATAGGTTTTTCTATGAATTATACTTATTTGCCTATAATTTCTCCATTAATACTTAAAAAAGAAATGAAATATAATATATTTAGAAAGTGTACTTTTTGGCTCATCGTACTTGTATTTTGCAAGAACATGTTACTATAAGTGTTACATATACTACAAATGTTGAACATGTTCTACATTTTAGATGAAAATGTTAATACAAGAAGTTATTAAATAGACATTAAATAGAAATTAAGCGTCATTAAATAGACAAATATATATCTAGGCCTAAATGTATAAGTAAAATTATCTTAATAAATCACCTGTACATGTAAAAGCAAAACGTGACTCGTAGAGGTTCGCTCAAAAATGTTTCTACTCTATTAATAAATTAGCACGCACTTTCCTTAATAGCTATGAAAATAAACTACGTAATGGCCATAAAATCGCACGTTAAAATATTAATCGCGCAACTTTTCATCGACGATGGCCTTGCTTCCCCCTTTCTAGCACAAGAAACAGTTGAAGGCAAAAGTTCACAGTGAGCACTGATGACATTTCAAACAAATCTTCCCTGGCACGAAATAAAAACTATTTAATCTTGAAGAGAAATTGTCTCCGTGTTTTTCTCCAAACAATTTAATGTAATGAACGGATCCAGTGAAGATCGGTCAAAGGAGATACTTCGGATTCTGAGAAAGTTGGAACGTTATTGAGAAAGTTACGAGGGTATGATTGTATCCTCAGACATTGCATTTTTTCATTAAACCTGGTGGTCGATTTCGTAACTAATCCCCGCACACTACCCATATTTCTTCAATCCACCGTTCAAGAAAAATTGTGCGAGTAATACCTAGAGCGGAACATTTGCGGAGGAGTTGGGAATAGTATATATTTTTTCCATACCCATTTTATAATTCTGTCATTTAATGCTGCAACCATTTGTATAATGATACTCATTACGATACAGATTTAGTTATGATACAAGTTCTTCACCAGTAAACGATCTCCATGTGAACATACAATCAAAATCGAAGACAGCGCTGACGAACAAATAATACAGCAGGATTTAGAGCATTTACGTGATTGGGCTGAAAAAAAGTACATGGGAATTTATGGATCTAAAAGCAAAACAATAACGTTCGGGCGGGGACGAAATTATGAGGAACCAGACTATCGTTTAGGTGAGGTTTATCATCCCAAGAGTCGTATCATGCAAGTATTTAGGCATTCATCTAGATAGTAAATTAGGGTGAGAGATGCATATAAATCAGACAGTAAGAAAAACGTGGAATCTTTGCATTTTTAATGCGAATACTAAAGAAAAGTTCTGCAAACGCCAAAGAATTAGCATATCTTACGCTGGTTCGCCCTCTCATGGAATACGGAGTTGCGTTTTGGGATCCATACAGAAATTGCACCGGAAAAATCTAGATAGAATACAGAGAAAAGCGAATAAGTTTTACCTATAGAAGTAACGCAACAAAAGTCATGGAACCTCTAGAAACGAGAAGAACAAAGGCGAGGCTTTGCGCTCTTTATAAATCGTACGTAGGTCAACCAGCTTGGAAGAAATTCAGATTAGACTAGAAAAACCAAATTATTTCGGCCGAAGCATTCACACTCACAAAATTCGAGCGACATAATTCAGATCTTGGGAAGTTTTCCTTTTGTAACAAAACAATTAGAGATTGTAACAGTTTACCTGCAGCAGTTTTCAAAGCTTTCCCTCTCAGTTTTAGAAACAAATTAGAACAAGATGACAGTAACAGATATTAAATGAGTATGTGCTGTGTAGTGCCATGAAGTGCTGCGAAGTGCTGGTCAGTATAATTCAAAGCAAAAATATGAAGTGTAGTGAAGTGAAGTGCGGTGAACGTGATCAATGAACTTTTCAATGCTGCTTTTTGTCTTGTACAGTATTATTATTATATTCGCATATTCCTACAGTCTTACTTGGGTCGGTATGGCAACCACACCAGTGGATGGCAGTGTGTGTGCGTTGCTACTGAATGTCCAATGGCCTTCTGACAATACGGCATGTATTCAACAAATATACTGTCTTGATATTTATACTATTCCTGTAACCAAGTGAAGAACTCCAGGCCCGAATTTTTTTGTGTCATTTTCGGGGAAATGCCCGCCAACCTCGTAGCTGATATTATTATAGCACAGTCTCACTTTACTGAAGTTCCACTGAGTTGCGATCATAGGCGTATTGAGTATACTCCTGATCTTCTCTTGTATTTCCGATATTTGTGTGGTATTGCGGCTATTGATATTATCGATAAGGAAAACCTGCTTGTTGTTTCTATCAATGTACTTATATCGGGTCATTGCCGCCGACAGCCTCTGTCAGTGATATGGAACAGATCCAGTTAGACGTTGTGTGCTCACCTACTGTTCAAGCAGCATTCTGAGCGCACATATTTTAATACGGCACGGAAGTGGCGAGTAAGCCCGTTTCCAACCCAATAATTTGGTGTACCTGCTTCGCCACTTCATCATGCCTCTTTTCTATTCACCCTGTGACTGCTGCTACATCACTTGTCACTGTTGGATATTCGCTTGCGCAGCCTCACATCTCTCTACACGAGTCGGGAATGATATGTAGAATCTCTGCAGAATGTGTTATTCTGTAGTTCAATGTTGAGTACCACTTGGTCCTGATAGCTATCATAAGCTTCGTCTCCGAAAGGATCCACGTGCTGGAGCCATGCGTGCGAACGCAAGAGTTCGACTTTGGTTATCAGCTCGGAGGGTACTTTCCATGAAGTGCCTTTGCTTTCCATAAGTTTTATATTATTATTATTATTATTATTATTATTATTATTATTTATTATTATTATTATTATTTATTATTATTAATGTAGTGTTGTAATTTTGCAATTATTGTCACTTAACTGCCAGGTTATACCCAATTGCAGTCTAATAAATGTTTATGTGTGGTGTATGTATGTATGTATGTATGTATGTATGTATGTAATCACAGAGAAGTTTACAAACCATATATTGACAATTAAACATTGCAAATCTATCTAATAAATGTCTCGTTAATATATCTATTTTAATTTCATTGATTTGTAATAAACAATTTTAATTTCTTTGATTTGTAATTTCTTGTAATTTTTTTAAAAATAAATTTTATTGTAATATCACTTTGATCCTATTAGACCAGCGCAGGCGACCTGGTAACCAATGCCACCTGCCAAAAAGTAGGGTAGTGTAGGAGCTGTTCGCTAGGTGACTTTTGCTGAATTCTGTATGTCAGCAGTGAAGAAACGTTTTCATGTGAACGTTTAACTTATAAAAGTTACCACAGTTAACAGCTTTGTTCCTCTCTCGCACCTTAATATCACACTCGTGTATCCCGAGCAAGTGGTTTACATCAAAAAATCTTCCCGTCGTTGGTAAAATGTGGTTTTTATTCTTTCAGACGATTTTTATTTCAAAATTGATATTTACCGATCTGGGGGAACATAGCACTGGAAGAACTAAAAAAAATATTATGATTTATGCTGATATGCATTGGCATTCTAAAAAAGGGATTCATTTTGAATTTTATACTTCATTTTTTTGTATAGAACAAAGGACGTTGGTGCAAATTTCGCTGTCGCTGATCACTCAGCAATTTGCAAAAATTACAAAGATTTAGGAGTTTTCCTACGACTACAATAATGTTTTTCAAAGACAGATTTTCATTTCTTTTAAATTAAGTAATTTGGTTATAATTTAACTTGAATAATAATTAAAAGAAATAATTTTAAATAATATTTACAATAAATTTATAAAATATTATCAGTCTTTCAAAAATATGAGTATTTTTCACTTAATATCCGTCAATGTAATTTAATTTTTTCCCCGAAACTGGCTGTAAGTTTTTTTTCTCATTAAGAACTAGGTGTGCTGAAAAATGGCGCAGGTCTCGTATTGAGTGAACACATTATTACATCATCGTTTAATAATGTTCTATTGGCACTTGGTGTAGTTCATTGAAAACGAAGCTGAAATGTTAGAGTTGAGGTAGCGGCGTAGTGATTGCGAAGCCGATTAGTTTACTTGCCGAATCTTAAAAGACGAAGTGGCGAAATGCTTTTTTGGTTATTAACGTTTTATAATGAACAAAAAAAATTAATATATACATTTTGTAATATGACTTCGAAGACGATAGTTCTCAAGGCCCATAGTATCATTGTTGAGATACAGGGAGTTAGTTAACATGATAGGAACTTTGGATGTAAATGAGACATACATTCATATTTTTGTGTCGGAGGATATTTGTCAGCACACAGCATTGTTTAATTCAAATAAAGAAGAGATTTTTCCAAACAATATTGTTGATTGCAATAGCAGTTTCTAATGGCTTAACGATGATCATTACTTACCAGATACAATGACATATTTTGTACACAAATTAAAACATTCAGTAAGGGCTAATAATACTTCTAATAAACTATTACTTAAAAGTTTATTGATATATAATATTCAAAGGAACTGAAGTTTTATGACGTTAATTTCTTTTAAATACCGTTACACAAGCATATCACAGCTTTCTAGAGGTTTAAAAATACAACCAGACGAAAAGTTGTAAAATGATCCTTGGATTGAAATTTCCACGTACACAGGCAAGTGTATAATAGTACAAAAGTGCAAAAATTATGATTTTCGAATTAATGCGTACAGTGACCTGGGGTACATTTTAATTGATCAGCAAACACTGGTCAAATTGTACAGAGATAGATTGTTTTCAAAGATCAAAATTCACTTATGGACGTGTTTCATTACAATTAGATCGAGAAGACCGAATTCCATTTGAATCGGATGTATGACATGGAAGAAATCTCTTGAAAGCTAGGAGAAACTCAACAAAATTTGGGAAAAGTGTAATTTCAAAATTTACATGTCGTCCTCCATGAGTGAACTGATGGAATCAAATTTCGAATTTAGCTTATGTGGGTGATAGTTTTAAATCCAAAATTTGATTTACGTTTCCCATCATTGTATGACTTGAGAAAAATAATCTTACTGAATGGGAAACGGTTGCTACATCAAATCAATACTGCAGTAGTTTCTTAAAGAGTCGTTTGACAGCGTTGCCTGCGTCATTGAATCAGTTAAATTTAGGGCACCGGACTTTAGTTTCAGAATACGTGTCGTATTACTAGGTAATAGTATAAGAAGGTAGTGGTGATAGGCAAAAGTAGTTACAAACTCATATTATTTGTAAATTTTACACTTTTCAAAAATTCAGAGTTCGAAAAGTTAGACCCTGTGCTATTTTTACTAGCGCGTTTTGCTGTATTCTGAAAACAAAGAAAAGAATGGAGTCGTTTTTGAAAGTTAAAAATGTTTTATAATTTGAAGCAAAACTTACGAGCAATCATTCTGTCATTCCACAAAATTATACATCACCTTTTTTAAAGCTAATTTGATTAGAACGTTTTCATTCAGAAAAATCTACTTTAACAATATTGTACTTGCAATGTTACGTTTTCAGTTTCTAAATACAGAGAGCTCACCCAAAATTAGGTCTTTGCCTTTCTGATCAGCAAACTTTGCTTTGATTGAGAAAAAATATAGCAATTTTCAAAAACTATAAGGAAATTATTTTCAGAAAAAAATTTGAACTTATATTTGACGCAAATTAAGCGAAAACGACATATATTTTTGAAAACTGTATTTCCTAGTTTACAATCTGTTTTTAAAGAACAGTTTTGTAGTTGTAGGAGGACGCCTTAAGATTTTTCAACCTTTGAACCCTTGGATTTTTTTGAAATATCTGAGCGTTCAACGAAAACGCGACACGAATAATTTTCACAAACATCCTGTGTTTTATACAAAATAAATAAATTAATTAATTAAATAATGCGAAATGTAACCTTTCTTTGGAATGCCTAGGCTTATGATCAACATCTTAACATGTTTGAAATTCATCCTGCCTTGAGTTACCCTCGATCTCTAAATATACATTTTAAAGAAAAAACATCCTTTGGACGGTTAAAACCTAGTGTTTACCAAAGATTGGAAGTTCTATGTAAACCAAGTTTTCGGGATCACGGATCCACGAAACGTTAATTATAAATTCTTAACCTGTTAGAGGGAGTAATCCACTGTACATAAGATTAATGAAGAGGTCGTAGTGCTTCTCAGTTCGCTTCGAGCCGTCGCGGAGTCTACATCGCGCTCAGCTCTGTTCCGAAAAGTGAAGTGTATATAGTACTTTCGTCAATTGGACTGTCAATTATTAGTGCTAACAATTACAGCATTAAATTCATTAACCATTAAAAGTGATTAAGTACCCAGCAACCCTAGTCTATGGCAAAGCATAGCCGGGGCCATGGGCGCTCTGTATAACCCAGACTGCGCCATGGACACCTCATTCATCACGACGCCGCCATCCCCTGGTGAACATCAAAGCGGTGCTACATAACACAAAAACATTGGTCTTCAATATGCTACTCTCAATCAACACCCGCCGCATGCGAACCAAGATACCGCGGACAGTTCAACATGTAGCGGGAAGAGAACATTTATTGACTCAGATGAAAATGAAAATCCCCCTATAAAAGCAATCAACAGAGCTAAAAGTGTATATTCAGTACCAGATGGTAATAGATATGCTCCCTTAGAAAATCTAAAAGACCCTGATTCCAGGTTTAACTACATAAACATCACCGCAAACCAAGACGAAAATGTCAATATTCCAGCATCTTATGTGAATAACATAATAAACATATCAGAGTTTAAAAGAGAAATCAAAATCATTTTTTTAAAATCAATTCACCTCGAATATAGTAAATAACATAATAAAGCTAATGTTCAAAACAATAACCGAGTTCAGAAAATCTAATAAATATCTATTAAATACTAAAAGAAATTGTCACACCCTCTAATAAAAAATTCTCCATAGTTTCTAAAAATATTCAGAAATCGTTAACAATGCAGGAAATCTTCGAGGGTGTCAAAGAAAAGTGCCGTTCGCTAATCGATGTTACCAGACTGCTCAAAGCCAACAGTCCTATCCCAGTGGTAGCTGCCGAGTATAACTGCCAACAGAGCATAGACATTGTATTACAAATAACGGAAATTTGCAACTTAAAAGTGAAAGCTGAAAAGAGATGTAGAACAAAAGGACCCATACAATGTCTAAGGTGTTTAGACTTTGGTCATACCCGCAATAATTGTAACCACACCTTAGCCTGTATCTACTGCTCAAAAGATCATCATTCGGTGAATTGTCCCCAAAACATTCTCACCCCTATATGTAAGAACTGCAACGGGTCACATCGTGCAGACGTCCGCTATGAAAAATGCCCGTTCTACTAAAAACTAACTGAACCCCACCCCCCTAACGGAGCCCATAATGGAGACCGCCATATAAAAATTCACAAGCAACCCGCCCTAGAAAGATAACCTACAGTAGCACCTCATCTCGCTTACCTTCTCATAATTTTCTATACTTCCCACCCACACACAACATTCCTAATTTTACTTTCGTCCCAACTGCAACCTCCAAATCGAATCCTCCTTATCAACCCAACCAAAACCATTCATCACCAAACAACACAAAACTCTGATAATAACAGCAATAATAATTTTTATTTATTCATACACTCCCTAAAACTTCCATTACAACTCATATAGTAAACATCATCAATTCAATCATCCCATCAATAATCAGTAATATACAAACGTCTTTGTATCTTTCTTCAATACTACGGCAGCCCAACACACCAACAACTTAATAATCTTCATGAACTGGAATACAAATAGTATTGCTAATAAAAAAATTGAATTTACACAATATCTCTATACCAATAATGTTGACTTTGCTTGCTTTATGGAAAGTCATTTAAAACCCAGCAATAAGTTCTACTGTCTAGACTATATCACATACAGAAAAGATAGATCACCGAACAAAGGAGGAGGAGTCTTAATGGCAATCAGTTCAAACATAAACTATCACTGCATAACAATGCCTAAATTCAATGAAATAGAAGTAATTGTCTTAATGCCGAAATGTTACAACAAACTTGGGCAATTATAAGAATTTATAAACCTCCCGATCATGAATTCATCTTAAACAGCGTCAAAATGTTATTTCTATCAGGCAATAATGTTTTAATACTTGGAGACATGAACGCAAAACATACGTCATGGGGCTGCAAAAACAATAATCGTGACGGAAAAAACCTGGCACATTTTATAAATAATTCCACATTGAAAATAACAACAACGCCACAACCTACATATAACCCCGTTTAACACTCAAGGGCCCCGACATATTAGACATAGGAATAACAAACTCCACTCTTAAATTTCACGCTTCCATAATATTCGAATTACATTCAGACCACATCCTCGCGTACCTCTTAACATACTCATACTCATAATCTCCCAACAATTTCTTCTCCCTCACGCTCCATTCCCCAAAACGAAAATTTGTAAGATCAACTGGCCCAAGTTTCACACAGAATTAAATTCATTAGTCCCCGAAATTAAAACAATACAACCCCACTCAAGATTCACTGATCAGTATGATTTCTAAATTCTATAATAGAACCGACAACTCAAACCTCGGAATTAAAGACAAATGCTTGGAAGAAAACAAATTACTCCAACATTCTCCGAGAAATCATGAAAATTAAAAATAAAACCAGAAGATTGTTGGCCCTCTCAAACAGTAATAGCGCCAAACTCGAACTAAACATTCTCAGAAATATTCTAAAAAAAGCATTAAGGAATCATAAAAATAATCAATTTCATGAACGCATTCAGTCTCTCAATAGTCAAAATTATACAATTTGGCAATTCACAAAAAAATATTTAGGAAAAAAATCATAATTCTTCGAATAAAAGCAGCAACAACAAGAGCATATACTCCCTTTCAAAACACAGAAAATTTCGCCAATTATTTTTCGTTCACCTTTACCACCAACACCACGCAGTACCATCCATCTCACCTAGCAATCAATAATGCATCATGTACTCCTACTTTTGGACCACACCCAAAAATTCGATTAATATCACCCAAAGAAATAAAAAAAATACTATAACCAAAATGCCAATCAAAAAATCCCCTGGAATCAATAATAAAAGTAATGTAATACTCAACACTTTCCTCCCTCTGTTCTGGCATTCTGGCATTTATATATATTTATCATAAATATACATAATTGGTGTTTCAGAATCCGATGTTTTCCCATAATATGGAAGCATGCTGTCATCATACCGCTTCCCAAACCAAATAAGAATTCCTCATTAGTCGAAAGTTGCCGTCCTATCAGTTTATTCCCTGCCCTTACAAAAATATTCGAGAAAGCTATCTTTACACGTTTAAAGGTATTTCTGATACAGACTAATGCCATTCTCAAACAACAATTAGGCTTCACCGAAAAACTTTCTAGCGACCATCATTTTTTGCGATTGTCGAAATACATCCACAAAGACTTTTAAATAAAAAAAACATTCGGTCGGGAGTTTTATTGACTTCACCTAGGCCTATGATACAGTATGGCATAAAGAAATTACCTAAAACTAACAAAGATACGTTCCCCACATTATCTCCCTCAAATAATATACACCCACCTTAACACTAGAACATTTTCAGCCTGCGTAAGCATGCATCATTCAAATCCGAGACCAATAATATCAGGCTTGCCACAGGGTTATCCAATATCCCCTACACTTTTTTTCTCTACATTTCTGACCATCTACAATTAGACAACATTCAAACGGCCCAATTCGTGAATGATACGTCAATTTTCCTCGCCGGAGATTCGCTAGTAGATATCAGAAACTCTCTTCAATTGTATCTCAGTCTTATTGACAGGTAGGCTGCATATTTAAAAATCAAACGTAATCCCACAAAAACAACCTTCAAACTTCACTTTAAGACCCTGTACCCCTCCAGCACAGCTCAGAATAAATAATTAACCCAGTAACTGGCTACTCCCAAATAGTACTGTAAAATATCTCAGGCTTCACTAAACTGAAATGGAGCCAACACATCAACAGTAAAATACAACAAGCAATAATAAGCTACATCAACGCCTGTTCGGTATGGATCTATGCAGCAAAAACGAATCTTAACAAGATTCAAATAATCCAAAACCATTTTCTTAGAACTATCGCAAACTCTCCTTGGTTTGTCACAAACTCTTCAAGCTCCATAAAGAATTCCAAATAGACTCCATACAACACCATATAACGTGTATCTCCACCCAGTTCTATCATTCCATACCTCAAATTACTCACCTAGTCAACTTCAGACCCCGAAATACTCCTTCTCACAGAAGCAGAATTAAAATGGATGATCATACCATGTATTCATACTCAAATTTCCCTTACTACAATGTTTTTAAAGATTTCCTCAGACAAATGAGTATGTATTTTATTTTTATATAAATTAGAATGTAATCCTTTACAACGTATGTATAGTGCATTAAAAGTATTGATACTACTCTGTAAAAATTAAAAAAAAAGCAGTAGTGGTTCTGAGAGATAGGTGAGAGTTGAGGTAGATGTGTTACGCAGCGTTTCATAGGGGTACGGGGATTATATTTAAGTGATATGTGATGATGTTTATTTTTAACATCTTTCAACATTTGCTAAATTATTTTAAATTGTCGTATAATAAAACATTACCATATTAACAAAATAAATTTAAAATATAATAAATTAAAATAGTTATATTCTATAAAGAGTTGCAATTAATGAAAATATTTTTCACCAATGGTATATTGATTAAATCTTTTAGATTGTGAGGAAAATATACAAAACTGATCAATGGTATCCAATAATATCCAATTAGTTGGAGCAGTAGACACAGAGCCTATGAGTCATCAACGACGCCATGTACACGACTTGTCAGACATTTTGTCGTCTACGCGGCCATATTTCTTTCACAACATTGTCCCCAAACGTATTGTTTTGCACAGTCCGCACCACAAACTAATTCTCGCGTTAATTACAATAAATGTTAATGTGTAACAGAAATACATTTAATACAACTCGTTTGTGTCTTATAATTGCGTTTCATTTATTGAAATTAGAAGGGCGGTCTCAAGCGATTCGCAATTATTAGAGAGGGTTCAAGCGCGCGTTACAGGTGGGTTACACCCCCTGTAACGCACCTGTAAGATGTAAGAGATGATGTAAGACCCCTGTAAGAGAGGATATACACAAAATACTCTCAATTGCCGGCTTTTTTGGGTCTGGACTCAACAAACGAGTTGTCTGCAAAAAACGTGGTTTAGCTGCTGCATTACAATAATAAATCGATAAATTGTAAGTACTCTGCGAGAAAGTAAAAGGAACAATCAGTATATGATGTTCTGGACGACCACGACCAAGGAAAAGGTGCGAACACAAATTCACGAAGTGTACGTTTTTTCACGACCTTCTTAAGCCACTGAAAACATCGTATGCCATCACAACGCCTCATCCAAAAACTGCAACTAAAACGGACAATCAGCTGGTGCTGTAAACATTCTAGATAAGAAAACAATGAGTACAAATTCACGACTCGTAAGGTTTTTTCAACACCTTCTTAAGCAATTGGGAACATTGCACGCTGTGACACCGCTTCATGAAAATGATTGCCCAACTATAGCGGCGAACCCACCAACGACCTAGAATCTGCCCTACTATAAACGTTATTCCCGCAAGCGACATGCCAATGCCATACATAGCAAAATGCCCCGTGAATTGAACGACTTTCAGCTTTTCAGGTTTCGCGTCCCCTCTGAATATCGACTTCTCCCCCTGCCCATCCAACTCCAACATATACTCAAGAATTCGGTGCCAGTGGTCACTCAAGCCGGACTCCAAAAGACGGAGAATAAGAGAGTTAAGCACGTAAAGGATCCTGTGATTCCGACGCACAAGGTATGTATATAAACTAGTGGACTCTATTGGCTCTTTTACTATGTGAAGCAACTTTTGACCGTCGTTTGTGTACTTTCTGTAGCGAGATACGATAGAATACAATTGCGAATTCATCCAAGTTGCAGCATTTCCAGTTTTAATTATGTCTTGTACACATAAATCTCTATCATGTATATGAAGAATCGGTGTTACATTCTTTGCTAGTTTGCCTAAGTTGTAAGTCATTCCAGCCATAAAGTTCAAATACACGTTAATTGTTTGAACATAGACGTCTGTTCAGTCGTCCTGCACACTTCATCGATGGGCCAGCTCATTAAAATATGAGAGGGACTGTGGAAAACTAGCAAGCAGTCCGTGGTAGGCGTTGGCAGCCACTAGCCACATGAGGACATCACAGACGAAGACCGAAGCTGTGAGAGAGCAGAGGAATGCGTCGCTGGAGGTTCCGCGGTGAGGACATTTCGAGGACGTCAGGGCGCATGGGGCGTCGACGATGTTGACCTGGTGCGTTCGTACCAACGTACAAGCGACCACCATCAGTGCGACCATGGCACCGATTGAGAACCAGGTCTGCCAACGGAAAGGCAGCAGGAGCACCAACCCAAAGGGCATGCGCTTGGCCCGGCGCACCACTAGATGCTCGTCAGCCTGCGAACAAAAGACACAGACAGCATCTGCGCTCCTAAAGCGGAAACACTACGATTTAAGATCATTAGCACAGAAGCAATAATTAACTCTCTTCACAAAAAACTTCTAAAAATATTTTTTTAATGTCCATACATACAAATGTATTGGATGTTAAGGAAATGAAATGAAAATCTTTTTTGGATTATTACCAAAAATACTGCTGATTCTTTTATGTGTATTTTACTTTACATCAACTAAAAAGAGTTCAAAATGTTCAATAAAAATTTATTCGTGCTTAAAGATGTTTGAACTTGGACATTTCTCAGACAACAAATGTGTAGCGTTTGCAATTTTAAATTTTGCAGGTTGTTCTCTGAAGGTTAAAACAGAACGACATGTATTTTTGAAACAGGTGTTCTTATGTGAGGGTGATATGAGGACTCTGGGCTATTTTGAGTTATAGCGTTTCCATACCCAACTTCTGTGAATGCATACGAATGCATTCATTTTGTAGAAAATGGAAACACGGAGATTAGTGAAATCAACATATACATAATGCAAACATCCGTACACGCATCTTTACAAATATGCAAATTCCACAAAAGCGTCCAATTAACCAGCCAAAACTAATTACTATAGTAGACAGAAACTAGATTTCGAATAATTCAATCCATACAAAATATTTCACTTTTAAATGACAAAAAACTGTTTTCAATTGAAGGAAGAAACAACCACCAAAACACATTGGCCAATTCGGTCGCAGCTCCCTTGGAGTAAACAACTGCTAGTCGCGCGACTTTCCATGACCTTCGTAGCGGGGGGGGGAGGAAACTACTGCCTACGTCACATGAGACTGGTGTTGCCAATTGTAGCACATTAAAAGTTTTAGGCCTCTTATGCTCTTAATACAACAGGATATAGTAGACGACTAAGTAGAATAAAATCCGAATTGTAAACCCAAAAAGGAAGCAAAATGTCGTCGTATAAAATAGCAAATAAACCACAGGGCACAGCAAAGAGAAGCGACAACGTGACAACTGAATGCATTTGAAAGCAGCGATTGGCAGCACTGATAACCTTGTCGTGCCGTTCCTTGTGAGACCCAGGTTTTGCCGAGCCATGCAGGGTTGAGCACGTCAGACGTCAACAAAATACTTGCCGAGACGCGACTAGTACTTGGCCAAAAAAAATATTTCAGAAATGCTACTTACTAGAAATCTGTTGAGTGCTCAGTGAACCCATGCCAAATAAATCATTAGCCTAAATAAAACCTCTATGCCGGCGTCATGGCCTTCAGAAAGCACAAACATAGCCTAAACAAAATCTCAACATGGGCTGAGGAAAACGGACTGAAAATCAACACCAGCAAAAGTGCACTAATGATCATGACAAAAGTCTGAAAGAAAACGGAGAAGGAAAAACTAAAACTTGGAACCGAGAAACTCGAAGTAGTTATTAACAACAAATACTTTGGAGTTCCGATGCAAACGTCAGAAACTACCTTCAACAAACATAAAACAAAAAGCAATCGCCTCCATAGCTGCAGAGAGAGGCGTCAGACAAATGCGACCAATATCACTACAAACAGCAATTAAGATTTTTAAAACAAAGATAGTGTACTTACCAACATACGGAATCCACATAATAGCAGAACACCTGAAGCGGAGATATCTCAAGGTATTAGAAAACATCAAGGCACTATACCTGAAGAAGGTACTAGGCGTATGAAAATACACACCACCCAGATATGTACATCAACTAACCAGAGAATGCTTCCTAATTGAGAACCGAAGATATAAACAGAAGAGAGAAGAGGTAGAACTTTTCTACTTCAAAAGAATAGACATTATAGACAGGAGTTGGACAAAACCAAACCAGGAAATGAGAAGTGTATTGAATTTACGGTGCACGGATTCCACCATAAACTCTGCAACACAACCACATATCACACCGTCGTGACCTATGCGTATTCAATCTAAGTAAGAGACTCAAATATCAGGTGATTTTATGCAAGGCAAACAACAAAACAATTATGGAGCTCAGCTCCGAAGTTTTCTTATTTATTATAAATAAATCCTTTGCGATTTAAATATAACCAAGTAACCAAAACGCACACAAAGACTTAGAAAGAAAAATTGATTGATGACTTCCAAAAGTGGCTTTGCATATCAGCAATGCGATGTATCGAAGGATGGAAGAAGAATAAAAAATCATCCTGTAAAGAAATTGTACTTGAGAACTAGAATTCGCGTTCAAGCGTTACTGTAAATGCGAAGTTTGAAGCTGTTTTCACAAACATCGTACAAATTTTCCAAAACTTCATTTTAAGACTTTTGAAGAACAATAAGGTTTACAAATCGCTGAAAATAAGTATCATAACAGCATGAAAGATATTTCAACCAAATTACAATTGTATAATTTTTTTAAATAACAAACTAATGTACCAAATGGCTTTTAGGTCACATTAATCACTGCAATTTGCACTAACCCTACCAAAAGTTACAAGAAAGAATTTGGAGGCATTTTTGACAAAATGACGTTTCAACAGTTCTGAAAATGCGGAATTTTGAGGTAATTTTAACAGAAAACTTTTGAGGTTTCAGGAAAAGTTATGAATTAATTTAATGAAAATTTACTTTTAAAAGCAATAATGTGATCAAATTACCATTAATGTACATATTAGCAACGTGGGAGACTAGGCAAAAAATATTTTTTTCGTAATTTTTAGAAAAACAACAAAACAAAAGAACAAAATGGAGATAACGTTATCTAATAGAGTACATTTAGCTCTAACTTTACCAACAGTTTAATGAAAAATTTGGAGCCATGTTCGAGAAAATATTATTTTTGTAATTTTCTAAAATTGCACAACTTCTAATTCGAATGAAAAAACTCTTATGTTTTATTTTGTAGTTGTAGGAAGATGCCGAAAAAGTTCAAGTTTCCCAACTTTGGAAATTTGAGAGTACATCGTGAAAATTGGACCTATGCCACTTTCATAAATGTATTTTAGTCTCAAACACTGGCATGGTCTACTCCGACAAACTCCGGGAGACCAGTTGGGAACTTGTAGCTTGTCAAGGATAATGCGGTGATCCGCTGCTGGGAAATACCTGGCTGCGAAAACCCCCTCATGCAACTAGTAAGTCGGAGACGGGTTTGTCAAACGAGGACATACTATCATCTCTTACGTTGCAAATCATAACCTACACTTACGGGTCTAAGGATGATAAATTATTACCTGCAATGCAGCTACTGTTAATTCCGCATAACGCTTCGACAATTCCAAGTTAAAAATCGTAATTTTTGTAACAGGCAAAATAACTTCCACGCGTCTCTCTGTAAATGCCAAAATACCAGAATCTGAATGAAACACTTCCTGACGCATCCCCAGCTGCAGAAGCAACTCGGCAAACTCATAGTCTCGTCCTCCAAACCGCGTTTCTCCTCTTCTGTCCATCCACATGTGTTGTTCTCGGACTATGAAGCTGAACCTGAATCCTTCGAGGTTTTCAACTCCATTTGACAGACGCAGGTGCCTGGTGCGCTCATGACGTTGGTCTCTGCAGAAATCTACCACGCTCTTTTCCACGTCGGGCCATAGTTTCCGCTCATGATCGTAAGATTTTGAGAAATAAACGTACGGGTCGCTGTTTGGGCTCAGGTGCAGCACCCGATTAGTGCCGAGATGGCGATAGAAAGCTGAATAAAAACCTTGAAAAAATTCCCTAGTGGAAGCGTTGTCCAAATGCACTATTAAGAAATAACCTTGAACGTCGGTTGAGAGCACACTAGCTACAAATTTGGCCAGAAGTTCAGGAGAGATTCTTCCTCCACGCACAGTCAGTAGGTTTACAAATCCTCGTGAAGGGTTCCAAGGGTGTGGATCCATCATCACCGGAAGGTTGGCAGCATGAGCTGCGGCGGCGATGCTCCAGGGCGATGGTTTCTCGGGTAATGCGAAGGTCACCTGCGCATTTCAAGAAACGCTTCAGATATGTTTACTCGCTTTGTGATGTATTCCCAAGTTCCAAATTCTAATGTAGTATTACGTAGTTAAGTTACACACTGATAAACTTGTCCGGGAACAATGGTCCAAAACGAATCTTCTCAAGAAAATTTAAATAATGTTCAATTTTTATAAACATATATTATGACATCCCTTCTAGTAGTATTAAACTAGAGGTGATAAAAAGGCGCAAACTTTCTCGCATTACTTTTCTATTTTCTTTGATCTCGGGACGTTATACGGACTGGCCACATACTCTTGCCAACAGCCATCTACCGCCGCCCAAATTACATTTTTCGAAAAGTTCCAATTTCTAATGTAGTATTACGTATATATATATATATGTTACACAAAGAAAAAAATTGTCCGAGAACAATGGTCCAAAATGAATCTTCTGAAGAAGATTTAAATAATACTTAATTTGCATAAACATATATTATGTGTAATGGGACGGTCGCACATCGCGGATGACGACACGCGCCATATATTTATTTTACTTAATTAAGAACCGGCGGCGCGGTAAAGAGCAGCCGGAATATTTGCTGTTTCCCCTGTAGCCTGTGTAAACGCTTAGCGCTGCCGGGAGAGAGGAAACAAGATGCGCCTCCTTTGTTCAGGCCAGAGAAAGGCGGACGCACCATTATGAGTGTGGCGGAAGTCACGCACCCCCCACACCCTTTCACCGAGCAACGAGAATATACCCGCGCCTATTTTCCGGAGAATTTTCGGTGACGGTAGGTTACTGCGTGGAGTGTTGACTGGGGCGACCTTCCCGCTGACGCCGTGAAGGCGGAAGGTTAGAGGTGCGGCGACATCCAATAGAAATAGACGGTGCGGGGGAGGAACGCCGGGTACGCGAGCCGCTCCTGTAGGACCGCGGATGAGACAGCTCGATCACTTGAATCGGAGGTCGCCGAGGAGGAGACTTGTCTCACGCGCGCCACGCCGCGGCGACGGCAGACCCTGCTAATAGGAGGCAGCGGGGAGGAGACTTGTACAGCGGCAGGAGGAAAGACCTTGTATCAGGGTAGCGAGGAAGAGACTTGTAAATCAGAGCAGCCGGGGAAGGCACTTGTTATCAGAGGTCAGCGAGGAAAGAGACTTTATCAGAGGTGCGAGGAAGAGACTTGTATAAGAGGTAGCGAGGAAGAGACTTGTATCAGAGGTAGCGAGGCAGAGACCTTGTATCAGAGGTCGCGAGGGAGGAGACTTGTGATCAGAAGGCAGCGGGGAGGAGACTTTGTATCAGAGGCAGCGGGGGAGGGAGACTTGTAATCAACGAGGCAGCGAGAGAGACTTGTATGCAGAGGTAGCAGAAGAGACTTGTATCAGAGGCGCGGGAGGAAACTTGTTATCAGAGGTAGCGAGGAAGAGACTTGTATCAGAGGTAGCGAGGAAGAGACTTGGTATCAGAGGGTAGCGAAGGAAGAGACTTGTATCAGAGGGTCAGCGAGGAAGAGATTGTATCGAGGAGGTAGGAAGGAAGAAGACTTGTTCAGAGGGTAGCGAGGAGCGAGACTTGTATCAGAGGCAGGCGGGGAGGCGACTTGTATAGAGGTAGCGAGGAGAGACTTGTATCAGAGGTAAGCGAGGAAGAGACTTGTATCAGGAGGGTAGCGAGGAACGAG
>BOPP01000308.1:434938-452038 GCA_017312745.1 Gryllus bimaculatus | reverse complement strand
GGACTCCTACGATCCAAAAGTGCCTGGTATCCCTCAGTCTCAATATCTCACTTCTTGTTTGCCTCAGTCTTTCCTCTCCAGTAGCTTTAGCAAATCACGCAAGTCCCTCCCTCTAAGGAGTCTGCCGAACGCATAAAGCACAGTCCGTGCAAAGCATGAAATCGGCCGAACCAGAAGCACGTTCAATCCGGCCAGCTACTGGTGTCTTAGATAATTAGCCAAATTTTCTTCGTTAAAACGTAGTTTGACTATTTATGAAGAATCGTCGTTCTATATCCCGCGTCATGTAAATTTCCGAACAATTTAGGTCACGCTCTTGTTTACACAGACACGAACAGTGTATGAGTTTTGAAAAACGTACATTAGCATAATTAACTCAATATACAATAACGTTTACAATATGCTGGAATGCGCAATATTAAGTTCGTGAATCTTTCAAAAATTACCTATTGTGAATTTAAAACAAAACAAAAATATAACCCGAAATGAATTTTACGCCATATTGAAGAGTGGGCAATCTGGCACTATTCTTTACCTCAACGCTTTAAAAGACAAAATTCTTAGCAGCCGTTTGTTGAGAAAAAATAGCGTTTCATTTTATAAAGCACATGTACTGCACAATGATAACCACTCCGTGAACAAATCGCAGGTAATATGGAGGAGTTAGCACGCTAGAGGCACAGTCCAAAAATAGTATACTTTTTAATTAGACACAGCAACAAATGAATAGCGAAAGCAAAGTATGAGTGATGTCATTAAGTACAGAGAAGGCGGCGAAGATACCTGGAACGTGGGTTCAGTGGGCGCTAGAATGACTGACGAGGCCCTTCTCTATACAGTAATTCTGTACACCGCACCGGCGTGATAAGAGGTGCCGATGGGGGGAGGAGGGAATGCGTAGAAGGCGAGATCCGAGGATGACCCAATAAGGTACAAGAATTTCATTGCATACGTTTATCTTATATTGAAATTCTATTCTACGTGTGATGGGATGGATATGAGCAAATGAAGTCATATGATTGTACAGAAATGAAATGAAATAAATTGATACAAATGGTTTGATTTAATACGTGAACTCAGCACCGTGAAGGTACGCTGGAGTCTTTGGTATCGCGTCTCCATGGAACACACGGCGTTAGCCGAATACCTTGTGCTCGGGGCTGCCGCTGCAATGTGCGTAGGACCAGCCGGGTGCTCGTCTCCCGGGCGTCCAAGCTGAAGATGCAGGCAGCGTCCCCACTCAGTTCGCTGTTGAGAGGGACGAGTATTGTTCCCGCAGCTTGAGCACCTGACTGCCTAGAGTGCGGGCCCTGACCAGCAAGAGTGTGCGGCGGCACACACGCTCTCTCGCCAGCATTGGTACTGAAGGCAGGTTTGTGCGAGTCGGGCGGGGCTCCCCGACCCCCCGAGCTCCGTCCGGTCACCTAATATTTGTTTGGCCGACACCCGTATGCGGCTGCTCGCGATTAATAGGACTCGTAATTATTAGCGCACTCACCCAATGATACACGTGCCCAAAGGCAGCTCGTGCTTTACCGTTGGCTGCGAAGGCGCCCGAAAACATGAAAAGTATGATATTCGCTGAGTGTTGCGGGACCGAGCCTCTGTCTTCAACGAGAAGGGCACAAGGATAGGCGGCTTGTGGCCTAGTGCCCTCGCAAGTTGGTTCTTCACGAAGTCAGACCTGGCCCACAAACGTGAACTCGTCGCGAGTGTACAGCCGAGGCTAGCTGCAGCCCTTCGGGAAAGCGGGGCGGAGGCGAGGGGAGGCGCCCCGTTCGGCTGGTGAGGCCTGACGGGGCCCCAAGTTCGGGAAGTATGTGCGCAGTCCCCGCGGTGGAGCCCGCTCAATCACAGCATCGGAGTCAACGGCATGCCGTAGGATAGACCGTGCGGGCGGGCGCCACCTTGCGGGAGCGGCCTATCTCCCCCTCCGGAGGAGGGAGGAGCGAACCTCCCCCCTAGTTCGCGAAGTCTTCTGTGTTGTTCGGAGCGAACAGTCCATCCATAGAGCTACAGTATTAGCACTGATTCAATTTCAAACGTTTAAAGAAAAACAATTTGATTGGCCGATGTTGAGCAAAGTGTTTGTTCATAATGTATAATGCTTTTTAACCTGCATAAATGCACGCCAATATTACCGGAAACACGATTAAAAATTTCAAAAATTATTTAACATCCGTGCGCTTTCCATTCCTCTGCACCGATCGCCGACGGGGACGGATTGGTGATAGCCCTAGGCAATTAGCATCCAGGATGTTCCTTAGATTGGAAAAGAACTGAATTTATTTGAAGATGATCCTTCATGTTGCCCACAAGAAAAAAGTGTATCTCTTATGTAGCTTACAGGAAGACGCGGGTTCAAAAAAAATTCAGACTTCCTTTGGGCGGAAGTATGCCAGAATCACACCAAACGATCTGCTCCTATAAGAGAAAAATGTACCCGCAGGTCCACGCAGAGTGGTTTCACCCCCTCCGGTAGCACTTCTTCGGCATATCTGCAATGCGAGGAGCGAAGGATGGAGAAGCAATAAGAATAGTGGCGGGGTCGTAGTAAAAAATTGTACTCTGACCACTAGGAATTGGCCCTTCAAACCGTTACTGTGGTTTTGCGATGATTTTGAAGCTTTTTCTCACCCAGAAGATCGTATACGAATTTTTCCCAAGACTATATTTTAAGACGTTTTGAAAACACTATCAACTAATCGAATTACACATAATGTTTACAAATCGCCTTAAAAAAGCTATCATGTAACCGCACTGAGGAAAATTTTCAAACAAAGTGTAGGTGAGTTGAGTGTAATTTTTAAAACTCAACAACGAAGTGTACCAAATGGCTTTATGATCATCTTTATCGAATGCAATTTGCACTATGTCTCTACCAGAAGTTACAAGAAAGAATTTGGTGCCGCGTTTCTGCATTTTATAAAATGGCCGTTCACCGGTTCTGAAAATGCGCGATTTTGACAGGTACATTTCACAGGGAGTTGTGTGGACTGAGTTCGGAGGTTTCAACATTATTTTTCACTTTTAAAGAAATTTACCTTTTGTAAAAGCAAATAATGGAACAAATGGACCATTATTGTACCTATTAGCAAACAGTGGGGCTACGGCGAAAAATGATTGCACTTTCGAAATTTTTCTAGAAAAAACACCAAACAAGAACATCCATATGCCAAAATCTCGGTCGTCTTCACGTTCTCTAATAGCGGTAAGCATTTCGCGCTGACCTTTTAAACCTACAGTTTAGAGTGAATCTTCGATAGGGCCGTGTTTCATTAGAAAATACTTTCTCTTCTATATTTTAAACTCTCTTAATTCGGAATTAGAAAAATCTCTACGTTTATTTTGTCGTAAATTGGTTGTAGGGAAAGACGCTCAAAAAAATTCAAATCATGTTTGCATTTTTTGGGAAATACTTGAGCAGATACCACCGTCACAACATCGGAGTCCATTATTGCACTTTATAGAACTGTATCTTTATCATTATACTCTTACCAAGAAACTTTATAATACGGAACAGTACCGTGGTTAACCACAAAAAGACATCATCGCCATTCCCTCTCTTTGGAGGGACCCTAGTACGACCGCTGGATCAACTGAGGCGACGATTTCGTGTGTGGTAAAATTGATATTTCAGTATCCACTTAATAGAGGAATCTGCCTGACACCACGAAGGTTGGAGGTCATGTCGGCGCTTTCTTAAGTTTATGAGTGCACCCCTCTCATGGTGATTTAAACGTTGCTACTTTGTTTGTGGTCACGCACAGAGGCTTATGATTTTTTACGTCTTAAAAAAACTGAATTTGTTACAAATACGAAGGAAGTCGTCCATAGGCTTGCTAAAACATGAAAATTATTTTTCGACACGTAGCTAGATCCCTAAAACGACAATCTCAGGTGCTCTCTGAATATTCCAGCAGTCGAACTCCGCTCCTGCATATTTGTCACGAGATTTTCTCGCCAGACAAATGCAGGGTGGGGTACCCTACAAACAGGCCACGGACCGTTTGCATCTTTCTTTATCTGCTTGTTCTGTCCTCTGTGCCACACTGTACACGCCAAAAACCCGGACAAGTGGGAGGCTTGTCAAGGATTAGTGCGGTGATCGCTGGCTGGGAAATCTGCGCTGGCGAAACCCCACAATGCAACTAGGTCAATGTCGGAATGGGGTTATTCCAAAGAGGGACATACTATACTCTCCCTTCTTAGCAATTCATAAGCCTACACGTACGGGACTAAGATGAATAAACTTATTACCTGATGGCACCTACCATGATAACATTCGCGATAACGTCTTCGACAAATTCAAGTTAAAAATGCTAATTTTGTAAGCAGACGTCAGAATAACTTCCCGCGTCTCTCCAATGTAATATGCAATATACTTCAGATCTGAGTGAAACGCTTCTGCTGACGCATCCCAGCTGCAGAGCAACTCTTTCAAATCGAATCACGTCTCCAAAACCCGGATTCTTCTCTTTCTGTCCCCATGTGTTGCTCTCGGATTATGAAACTGGGCGGAGTGAAATCCTTTCCAGGTTTTCCAAATCTCCATTTGAAGACGCAATGTGCCGTGCGCTCATGCGTTGGCTGCTCTGCAGAAGATTTTCACACTCTTTTCCCGATGGGCCATAGTCTCGCCTGCAGGGAATCGTAAGGCTTTGCGAAATAGACGTACGGGTCGCTGTATTGGCTCGAGGTGCAGCACGCCGATTAGTGCCAGGGTTATGGCGATAGATTACGCTGTACTAAAAACCTTGAAAAAATTCCATGGTACAAATTTGATGGAAAATCATATTAAGAAATAACCTTGACGTTTCGGAGAGCCCACGAAATTAAAATAAAAATTTTTTGTGGGGCCAAAAAAAGGGTTTTTTCCAGGGAAGAAGAAATTTTTTTTTTCCTGTATCGCATGCGAGTGCCATACGTTTACAAAGTCCGTGAAGGGTTCCGAGGTGTGATCATCTCACGGTAATTGGCAGCATGAGCTGCGACTGCTGCCCGAGCGATGTTTGCTCGGGATAATGCGAAGGGTCCCTTCGAATTTCAAAAAACCATTATTACCTAGATATGTAATTTCTGCTTTTGATGTATTCCAAGTTCCAAGATTCTAATTAAGTATTCGTAGTTAATGTTACACACTGAGTAACTTTGCTGGGGACAAATGTCCAAAACGAATGCTTCTCAAGAAAAATTTAAATATGTTTCAAATTTTTATAACATAGTATTATAGACATCCCTCTAGTAGTATTAACTAGAGGGTGATAAAAGCCGCAGAGACTTCTCGCGTATTACTTTCTTTTTCTGTTATTGGAACGTATACGGTGGCCATTCAATCTTGCCAACAGGCATTCTACCGCCGCGCCAATACATTTTCTGAAAGAAATTCAATGTAGTCTCTTAGTAGCATAATATGCTACACAACTCTTTTAAGAAAAAAGTTCTCTTTTTGTGTTAAGAAAGCACCCAATAATTGAACTTTTGCAATTTTGGAACATTGAGTTAATTCTGAAAAAATCGTTGCCTATATTCAGCCTTGCTACTATGTGATTATGAACTAAAGATTTTTCGAAGAAATTTAAAGAAAAATTTTGAGCCATTTTCCAAAAAGACTTTTGAAAATGCCCAGAATTGTGAAACAATACCCCCTTGTACAGAAAGTTTCTCAAAACGCGCGCGGGCCCGGCTGTTCGAGGAGTGCAGATCGTCCGGGGGAATATAATCTATGAAAAAATACGCACTATGCTTTAATATGTAGTGTTCACAGACTGACGGACAGACAGTTCGAAAAATCAATTTTTTCTATTAGACAGACTCCAAAACCTGCATTTCCGTTCAAATTTTGAAATGAATTTTCCGCAGCATTACACAACTTTCCCGAAACTGCAATATTTACTCCCGTATCATATGTACGTATAAGGAGAGTAAATCATTTTGAACTGGGATTACATTATTCGTGTTTTTGCATATGACATAATTTTAAAAAAACTGAGGCACAGTGATTAGAAACAGTCATGAATTAAAATTATAGACTCGACCCCTTTGTTGTATTAATTTTTAAAGCAATTATTGACAGGAGATCCCTTTATATCTTGCACATTCTATGTAACTGCTTGAAAGGGTGTTAACAATTCAGCGCAGAAATAATCTAATTATGGAGCATGCTAATAATACTACTATAGTATCAATATAAATAATTAGAATAGGCTGACTTTAAGGATAGTGTTAAGATCAGTATAAAATTTGTCCTTAAAAATCAATAACAACGCGACGCATTACTGAGCATTATGCTATGCCAAAGACGGATTCCCGCTGTTGTAATTTCCTTTTTCATGTATCTTACGTAACCAGAAAAAGTTTTTCAAGAGGAATATCTTTCATTCAATTTAACTTAAATTACGATTCTCGATTAAACCTGCGACACTTATTTACGCCTCTGAAGCAGCGTAGGGTTCGAAATCGGGCAAGCATAAAAATAAATGCTCGGTGCATGTAAAAAACCTAAACAATCAAAATGTCGGCTAGAAAATAACTGGTCAAATTTCTGTCAATTCTTGAATTTTTCAAAATTTGCGAAGTAACATTGTTTGTTCCCTTCACTAGATTGAAGAAAGAAAATATATTAGTTATTGAAATATTTGTTAACGACATATGTTCGAAGTAAGGTAATGTATTATATTTTCAAAAAACTTAAATCGTATTTCGGTGTATTTTTCGTATTTTACAGCTTTCAATCTACGAAAATTCGATTTTTTAAAATTTGTTTCAGCGAAAAGGAGCTACTACAATGGCTATGTCATGCTATTTTTGAACTTTTGTGGAACTGAATTCAAAAATTGCATGCGTACAACAATTTGAAAACTATGTACTGTTTTAGAACAAACGTCACTTATACATCCTGTAGGCGTCGGTCAAGCACAACTAATTTTTTTACGTGAGATATTAGTTTTTCTCTTCTTGATCAAGAATTACTTCTGTCTTGATAGCACTATTTGTTATCGAATGTTTGTACTCCACACATCATGCGTTAATGCCATAAATGCTCAGAAAGAGACATAACCTAGACAGAGTTATTGTGAAAGGAAAGTTCTATTAACAATTACACAATGACCTTTCGATTCATTATGTAGTTTCGAGTGTTTTCCCTGTTTTATGAACTTGGTCCGTAGTGAAGTGTTTTTATACTACGAGAGTGGCAGTGTTCATCCACGCTAGACTCTGGATCAAGCGTGTTCACTCTTGATTTGAATGTTTTTTCCTTTCGGTGTCTCCCGCATTTGTACCGCCACAGCCACAACAGCCTAAGTTACAGAATGGTCTTCCTGACATGTGTGTTAGTGCAAAGTGTAACGTGTAGACATATGTACGTAACAGCCTCTGACGCTCTTCAGTATTTTCGAAAGACGCCAGGGTTAGTCATCGAGATAGGAAATCGCTCATCGATAGGTTCCACACCATGATGAAACAGCGAGGAAAGGAAGAAGTGCATGTCCAGTTTCTAGTGTCATTCGGCATTCGCTGGAAACAAACGGAATCCTGAGCGACAAGACTTCCCGTCCCAGGGACCCAAACGCCAATGTTAAACTCAGACGGAATTTTTCGGGATAGAATTGGACCTCTCAATCACGTTTGGCCGCTAGTTTAATGCTGGCGTACTAGAATGGCAAGAATGTCCCGAAATCTCGGGGTTGAGTTGTAAACTGTTATCAAGCCTTACAACACCTTTTAGACTTTATTCGTACGAGGATGGAGTTTTGCAAATTCGTACGATAGAATTTTTTAACAATCGATTATATACTTGCTAAACGATCCTTCCTCATTTTCAGCTCATAATTGGTTTGAAAGAAAGTATAAGTTTTGCAGGAAGGCCGTTCGCGACAAAAAAGACCTTCTATTTACATATTTAAAGTATTGATTACATTTTTTTGACAGAATTTCTTTATGAGGCACTTGAAGTTGCTAATAAAGTTTTGAGAAATTATTTTGATAGCAGTAACTTTTTTCTTTTCTACTTAACCAATACTCTATTACCGCTTAACGAGAAACTTATACTGCTTTGGACATTTTAATATTATGAGGTGATCTCTGTACAGTACATGCATCACTTGTCTCGGAAACGGCCATAAAATAGGGAAGTTATCTATTTAAAAAAAAACAAATTTTATTGAAGTTTTGCACCTAACTTCAAATAAAAATTTATAAGTCCTCTTTGGCACAATGTTAGAGCTATGTATGTATTGGGGCGTCATGCTGGGTGTAATAACACGCAGATGAGAGTGGCTTAAACATGCTAGTTTATTTACTAATCGACAACCGAAATAAACTTAAATACAATCGTTCATAAACAAAATAAATCGTCACCAGTACTAGGAGCAATTTCCTATATACGACTACCAAACCCACTACTTAAATATCGAATAAATCCGATCGCGTGAAGCAGCGCAGAAAATATACCACTCGTCACATGAGTGAGTCTCTACTTCACGACAACGTTCGCTGCCTATTCGCCCGCTGTCCGACCCCAACCGGCGCGCTGCCTCTGATTCGCACAGCTCGGCTGCTCAAGGAAAAGAGAGCTCTTGAAGGGGCGCCGGCGTGCAGCTCGGCTGGCCGCGTTCTCCCCCATTCACTCTTCTCTCTGGACCTCTCCCACCTCTCCGTCAGTCACGTCCCACCCCCAACCCAAGCGGCCTCCACGCGGTGGACAGATGGTCACTTGTTTGTGCACGACGCTAATGTAGCATCGATCTAGATGCACTTGGAGGCAAACTAACACCTTCCCACAAAAGGTCCTCAGACGACTTGACACATGTCTCTCTACGTATGTCGATGCGCTGAATCAGAACCGGATGCGAGAATTGAGCCACCATTATTCAGTTTTTTTTAAATCGTTAAAAAACACAGTGTAATTGAATTTTTTCTGCGTTTGTTGTTAGACACACAGACTTGACACATGTCTCTGTACGTGTTTCAATATGTATCATTTATATTCACTGCAAATTCATTGGACATTGTTAAATATCTTGATTGTTGCCGTTTGAGCCTTCGGTTGGCGTTTGTTTAAATAAATATAAAGGGATTTGGAGAAAAGTGAGAGGAAGGGGATGAAACAGAAACGGTAGGAGCAAGGGGAGAGGGACATGGAGATGTGAAAGAGAAGGTGAAGAAGAGGAACGGAGGAGTGGGAAGATGTGCAGAAATGGAGAGGATACGAAGAGAAGTGTGGAAGATAGGGAAAGGGAGAAGACTAAAATATGGAGAAGTGGAGGGGATACGAGAAAGGGCGAGAAGAGGGTTGGGTGAAGGGAGATACACGGAGGGGAAGAGGGCAGAGATTGCGAATAGGGAGAAGCGTGGGGAGACGAAAAATAAGAAGAGGGTGAGGACGGCATAGCGAAAAAGGCTAAAGGGAGACAAGAGACAGTGACCCTGAAACTTTTTTAATTCTCAAGCATTCTGTGGGCCAATATGGTCAGACTCCATCACGTCAAGTCTGTCGAATTCGAACCAGATTGGGAGAAGAGAGAAAGTGAATTCATTTGCTGCATAGGTTGTAGCCTTCCGAGTGAAGCAAGGAAGAAGAAAATATTAGTTAACAAGTCGCTTTTTCAAGTGTTCGACGCCCCCGCACCAGTCGAGAATGACTCACAAAATATATTCACCTCTTCTATATCTACTCGCAAGGAGGTGAAGTGAGATACAATATCGGACTCGAGCGCTTTGAGCAAGTATCTGTAGACTGAAACTTTAAAATCGAGACCTAAAAAAAAGCAAAAAAAGTTATGTTTGACAACGAAATGCTTATTCGCATTCGGTATTCATAGATGAATATTTCGTCTCGCGTGGCAAGAGCGACAATAAAATTATTTTTTCCAACATTATAACAAACAAAAAAGTTATTAAATATCGGGAATGTCTCGCTTCAGCCCACTTCTACGTAAAAATCTAGAATATATGCTCTTATTGGCGTGAGAGGTATACAAAACTATTGAAGCTACAAAAAGGCACAAAGATTCCCGTATTAGTATTCTATTACCTTTAGTCTCGGCTGAGCCACAGCTATTCAGACTTGCCCCATAATCTTGCAAGCTACTATCTGTTGCCGCTCAAGGAAAATTTTTTGACATCTTAGTTTTTCGTTCTTTTTATAGTAGAGCGGAAATATTACTTTGAGCAAGTAAAGCTTCATTCTAAATGGAAATTTTCTTTGAAACATTTGGAGCGCTACTGTAAATTTTTTTAGGGGCTCCTTTTTACAGACAATTTTTGAGTTCTCGAAAAACTTCATATGGAGTCATTTGAAGCACATAAACTCACATATACAACAATGTCATAAATTACTGGAAAATGCGTACTTATTATGTGAGAGATTTTTCAAAAAAATTCCTTTTGGATAATTCTCTTTGGGTAACCAATTTACCACAAAATTATTTTTACCTCATATTTAAGAGTGCAATTAGCCCTATCCGTTCGAAAAGTGTGACGAAAAAATTTGGAGCCGTTTAAGAGAATATGTCGTTTGAGCGTTTCAGAAAATGCCGAATTTTTTGCTAGTTTTCACAGAAAAAGGTTGACGTTTTGAGACACTTTATGCGACAATATTTAAAGCACGTGTAAATATACATAAATAAATAAATAAAGTTGTGTGAACAGATCGCCGCTAACGTGAGAGACCTGACAAATAAATTACATTTTTGCAATTTTTGAATAAACCAAATGAATAGAGCAAACTGATATTTAAGTCACCTTATAGAGTACAATTAGCACTATCCCTGCCAAACGTTTACAGAAAACATTTGAGCTGATTTTGATAAAATCTTGTGTTTGTTGTTTTTTAAAATTGCAAATATTTCCCGCAAAATTGTGCGTAAACTACTAAAATGTTCCAAGAATGTACTTGCCATTAATAAAAGAACTAAGTATAACAACAAATTTCATTTGAATAGATGAAACGCTTTTTCAAAGGGTTGGAGACAGAATCTTCTATAAATGCATACTAAGGCTGCGTCAACAAAAATGATTATATCGAAATATCAATTATGTTGAAAAATAGAAAACTTTGTAATAATTTACTTGGTTTTAAAAATCTTATTTAATTTTTTTTAAAAAACGGAATTTTACTGTAAGAACCGTTCTGGTATAACACAAGGCAATAACGAAACGTTCAGTATGTAGGGCAACGGGAAGAATTATTCCGTTTCCGTAACATACTGCTACTTTTCCATTAGATTAATCAATGTGCTCAAGGGACAATTAAGGAACTTTTAGAAGTGTACGAAATCTCTTTTGAAGAACGTGAGGCAACACTTGTTTCATGAAATATTAAAAAAAATGGAGCCCCAAAACTGAGTTCTTCGTTCTGAGAACAATATTTGAAGTCGTGTCTTTTGGCAACCAGCCGAAAGGAGATTATCAAAATGAGGTAAGAATTATTCATTCAGTTAATTAATATTTATTATGTAGTGATTATTCTTTCTTCATGGGGACACATGTGGAGATTTTTCGACCAGTGATGTATGCTCAAAATAACTCGTACCTTATAGGTAGGAAGGCTTAATGTTCATAATAAAATTGCCACAGTACATACTTTCTCGCACACTTAGTTATTGTTACGGAAGGTTCTAAGTATTTTACCTCATATTCTACAAATTCTTTAGCTATTGGGCGAAATGTTCTGGTAACATTCGAGAGAATGCAATTTTCAAAGATCTGTAAATTTCGAAAGTTCTAGTCGACGAAAGTTCTATTCAAATCCAGACTAACCTGTACTACCGCATATTGCTCTATTCGTGAAAAAAAATTCAAGAAAAATAATTTTTCTGGAGAGCCAACCTCGGTCATCAACACGGCAGTAAATTAATTGTTAGAGACGCGTCGACTGTTAAGGTCATTAGTCGTGTATGTGAAGCGCATGCTTTCCTTGGCACCTGTCGATGGTCTTCCCCAATAAAATGAAGAAACCGTTATTTGTTTGTTTTTCGCGTCTATTAACACACAATAATGAATTAGTAAACCATAAAACTAAATAAAAACTTGTAACACTATAAACGACCCACAATCGTGCCGCACTGCTGTATCTGATATCTTTATTCACTATTAAGCAGCATTGAACGTATTTGTAGAGGAATCAAACGGGTTTTGAAGGAACTAGACTTCAATATGGAGTTCATGAGCTATTTTCCGCCTCTGCGTTTCGGTGCGTGCAACCCGCACTGGCCTGCACGGCACGCTTCTCGCGCCCGCGCCACTGGAGGACGCCATTAACTCAAAAACCTGCGACGGAAATCACTGCTTCTTAGATGCAAAATTACGTAATCATGTTCAATAGCCAACAATGGTACCTAGAAATCTCACGAATAAACAGTAAATATGACTGGGTGAAAGAGAGAACGGTATAAGTGACATTTTATACATTCTGTGTAAACGTGTTTATTTTAGGCTATATTTGTGTAGAAGTGTATTGTCGTGGTTGTAATGAACAATTAAAATGCCGTGGTTTTAATGATGAAACAATGCATCACGACTTTAAAGTGATATTGACTTAAATAAACAGAATTCTCAGAATTAAAAATGTCACCGTTCTGGTTTTCACCCATTCATGTTGAGTGTATGCCTGCAAACAGCTAACGTAAGAAGAGAGTACTTCTCCTTCAACAATGTGAAATTCTCCAACAACCTTTGTGAAATACTCCTCGTTTATGTTAACGAAACAAACAATCTCGTTCAGAGAAATGTCACTGAAGTGTTTAGTAAAGCCTCAAGAAAGGGTTCGCGTCATATCCCGCGCAAAAGTAAAAACCACAATGACACAATTATGCTGCACAATATTATTATGCACAGTACTTATCATAACATGTGAACTTCGTTCACATATTGTGTACACTATAACTGAAGCGAATAGAATAGTTGAACTTTGTATAAACAATTTAATATATTTGACATCTGTAGCACGGACCGACACGAAAAAGGACAAAAATAGCTCATGGACTTCCAAATGCCGCTTTGTTGTTTTTGAGAGTCTGGTTACATCAAAACCAGCTTGACTGCTCTGCAAATATGTTCAGTGTTGCCATCAGTGAATAAAGAAATCGGATTCAGATGTGTATGTCGTTACGTATGATGGCGCAAATATAGCAGGTTGCTGTGAAATAGTTAAATATTACTAAGAAAAGTTCGTAAAGCAGAGCCTTTAAGCTTTGACTTAATTTAAATTAAACGTATTTTAAATAAAAATTTACAGAGCTATGACAGTTTGGAAAGTACCTTTCTACGATTGTAACGGTTAATTGACCATATTTGAGCTGATGTGGCACACTGGATTTCTAAGTAATGTTTGATGATCAAAAACAGTTGTGGGCACAACTTCAGCCAAAAACACGTTGATAAAATTACAGTAAATAATATTTATTCGTGGTTTTCTAAATAGTATCAAAAAAGGACAATAAATGGGGTATTTATGGGTTTTGTGGCACCCCTAAACACATTTTGAAAACAGCTTTATCGGTGCCGATGTTGTTCATGCATCAAAAAATCTTCTTTTCCCAAGGCAATTGACATCTATTTTTTTCGATACTCCCTAATACACATTAATTCCTCGAAATTTACCCTCGTTTAATCTCATCTAGCGCTACTTAAACTTTTTTATCGTGTGTAAACAAATATTTGGGCAAGAAAAATAGAAGCCAAGTAATTAGAAATTTATATTTTACCCTCGAGACAAAAAAAATTGGAACAACTTAACCTTAGAGAAAAAAGTTGGTTTTGTACTGTATGTTAACATTTGTTGCAGGTTTTATCTCACGTTGGTTCTTCTTTTCATGATAGATACCAAACTTCAGCAATCTGAAGCAAGGAAGTCACGTTTAAACATTATTAATGATTTTCTGTGGCATGATACGTTGAGAGATAGCATGTCAGCACTATCTACGCTCTTGAAATGTCTAGATGAACCCAGACTTATTCAGGTAATGAATTCAAGCGCAAAAAGTAGTTTTTCATCATGTAAATATACCGTGTTCGAGTTTAAACGCATACACATGAACACAAGTATTGTAATACTAATATTATTTCTCTCCTTAATTTCTTTCTATTTCTCCTTAATTCTACTTGTATTGTCTAGTTCAGTTTTTGTCCTAAAGAACCTTTTGAATCCTAAAAGACTCCGGGGGAAATGCTCATATACCTCAGTATTTTTATTCTTCTAGTTTTGTTAAAACAGGGGGCCTGAAAACTCAATCCTTATTGTGAGATCTCGGCGTATAGAATATTTAATCGGGGGAATTCGGGACCAATGGAAAGATATTTATTTATTATTAAAAAATTAACAACAAATATATACTATTTCTGTATCGCAACTACGCCCTATGATATTTATTATTAATTAAAGATTTCTTCCTTTGGCAACGTCACATTCGATTTGTATTACAAGTTAACATTAATAATACACATATGAACATTAACTACATCTATTGAACAATGAAAAATATTCAACGACATTCACACGACTGCTTATTACGGCTACCATTCATCATATCCCTGCTCAAAACTCTGCTTTGTTACTAAATTACCAACCCAATCAGCGGCCATTAGATCACAAACTTTTTTATTTTAATTAATTTAAATCTTACTACAATCTTGACCTTGAACAAAATTTGCAATTTCTTTTTCTTTTACAAAATTTCACTTTTTTCCGGCATCTGCACAGTAAGTTTGGACGACGAATTTATCTCGCAAACACATCTCTCTTCATTACACCATACTGCATTTTTTACACACTCGCACCTTTTAATTAAAATCTCATTTGAGCGAATTTCATTTTCAAACATAGAAATTACCGTTCCCATCATCACGATTCCCTTAATTATTTCTTTTACCAGAAACCTATCAACAAACTTCTTTTTGTGATGCGCACCACCCATTTTGGCAACTTCCTTCCATCTCTGACTGCATGTCTGACCTCTACTAAGGTTGTCTGTGATCTGCCTTTGCTTCTTGCAATCATATCATTTTATGTGATCGTCTACTGTCCGATTGTCTTTTCCTCGAATCGTCGTTATTGTATCAAACAATTGAGTTTTTCTAGTCCCTGTAATTCCTTTATATTTTCTTTCATGCATTAAATATCTATCAACATAATCATAATAATATGTATTGAGAGAATGCAAAATACCTTAGGGGATTCTTGTATTCAGAAATCAAATATATTAACACAACACAACAGATACAGACCCAATCCGGAGTCTATTCCCCCTGGTAAAGTTCAAGTGCGAGGAAGGCGCGCTGCAGTTCACACTACTCCCTTCCCTTCTCCCCGCGTCAATCTTGGTCGGCCCAAGTAGAAGAGATGCTTTATTTGAGGCAAGTGCCCGTTTTACCTGACCCCTCTTCTCTCTTTCATGCTAATATTGCATTAGAATAGTCTTCCTCGCAATGAGATAAATAAGCAACGGAATAACGTGAGATAAAGGAAAGACTTTAGGACATCTGCCGGTATTTAGCTTGTGTCTCACACACGTCTTAAATAAATTTGCTAGAGATCGAGCACAATTTTTCAGCATAAAATGGCACACGTAATTCACTTGCTCCTGTATATTCAAAAGAACCTCATGTCATACATTCACCACACTACTCTGTACTTCACTAGACGGAACCCAGCAGTTAATTTTTATGATAAAGGTGACTTAACAGAGAGAAAAATAGTTGTAAATTTAATTAAACGAAATATAGCTTTGAAATTACTATTTTGCTTTAGACGAGGGTCCCCATTTGTAAGTAATTTAATGATATTTACCAAGATTTTACTTCAGGAATTTAAACATATAGTCATTTAGCATAGTACTACATTGTAGGGCAAGTACAGTCATATTTTATTTTTTGTAGTTTCAAGAATATTGAACTAAAATTAAATTTCGATTTTCTTTTGTTCACAGGCAACGGTGTTCCCACCTGTGCATCTACCGTATATGCGGATGCCTGCAGCCATCTTGCATGACGTACAAATCCCAGTGATGATTGAGCCGGAAGGACCTACGCGAGGTGATATTCACATAGCAATTAAATATTATGATGATCTATGGATATTCACCAAAACTCTTCTAATGACAAGAGCGACGAATCCACTTGGCATTTTCATAATTCTGCACTTGGGAACCTATGTAAATATTTCTAAGTTGCATGAAGTCTTAGTTGGCGCAATGGGCAGAATTCGGGTAATCTATCTGCTGCAAATTGAAGATCCTGATGTGCCTTCCGTGATCACCAGTTATTCAAGAAAGAAACTTTGGTATTTAAAACAACAGAGTGTTTCTGATTTCTGTAAAGAACAAACTGATAAACGCGCCACAAATGTTCAGCTTTCCGCCAACCTTGAAAAGCTGAAGGGAACTAGATTTGCATTCATAGTTCCCGAACACAACTTTTGGATCGATAAAGAAGGTATAAAATATATTGCAGGGCGAGAGGTAATGTTTGCGAAGCTGCTTTTAGAACATGGAATGAAATGGTGTGTAGTTAAAAACGACACATCAATATTGGAGAAGATGAAGGAAGCAGCTATCGAAATGAATTTACCCGTAGATAATCTTGCTATTTACGGGCAGCAGGATATCCTAGCACATGCGGAATATTCCGTGGTAGCAGAAAAGGTAATATTTTTTGTACTTTAAGTGGAAAGTACTATAATCTCGGGTGACTATAACGTAGGTTGTAAAAGGGTAACGCGATGTAAAAGCAAAATACTATAATTCTGAGAATACTGGAGTAAGTTAACGACTACAAAAAGTCTCTGTATTCTTGGTTTTACGTAACCATACATTTAGGGCTAGAACGTTGCACAACAAATTAAACAGCCCTTCAGGTATGAATTTCAAGATACCCACGACTAACGTTATCCGCTATTTGAGGCTCATACATATGATTTCAGATGCGTGTGTTAATATTTTGCAGCTTGGCGACTACCTTGTGGTACGCGTCGCCCAGCGCATCCCCTTTGGACTGGTACTCGTGTTGCCCCTCCAGTGGACTACTTGGAGCTGTTTCGGAGCCACGATGGTGCTGTTGGTGCTAGCATGGGAACTGGTGCACAAGCATCACTTCCAAATT
>BOPP01000308.1:390085-410786 GCA_017312745.1 Gryllus bimaculatus | reverse complement strand
AGTAAATTGCTTAGCAGTAGGATTATTGTTGAATCCGCCTTTGCTTCGTATGCAGCTGAAAAACATTTTCAGATGATCCTAGCTAAACGTATAGGCCCCCAAATAATTACGCTGTAGCCCCAGAAATAACAAACAGTACGCAAAGGTACACGCAATACAACGCAAAACCAACTACCGGTGTCCCAAAGTCACGTGACTTGCGGCTACCGCATGTTGAAACCTGCGCAGTAGGTTCACGCGCACTCTAGTTGTATCTCTCCTCTATGCTTAACCCTACCCTACTTTTTCGCAGGTGGCTTTGGTTACCTGGTCGTCTGCGCTGGTCTAATAGGATCAAAGTGAAATTACAATCAAATTTATTTTTAAAAAAATTTCAGGAAATTACAAATAAAATAAATTAAAATTGACAAGCATGACATAATTTTAAATGCCATTTTAATGTACACAATCTAACGAGACATTTATTAGCTGGTTTTCAATGATCAATTAAGAGTCAATCAAAATGCAATATCTGAGGATACAATCATACCCTCGTAACTTTCTCAATAACGTTCCAACTCTCAGGATTTCGAGGTTTCGCCTTTGACCGATCTTCACTGGCATCGGTCATTTCGAAAGATTGGGGAAAATCACGGAAATAAATTCTCGTCATCAAAATTAAATATTTCGCGCTAGAGAAGACGTGTTTGGAATGTTGACATCAGTGCTGGCTGCGAACTTTTGCCTTCAACTATTTATTGTGACAGAGAGGGGGAATATTTTAACGTGCGATACTATGACCATTAAGTAGTTTATTTTCGTAGCTATTAAGGAAAGTGTGTGTTAATTTATTAATATAGTAGCAAAGATATTATTTTTGAGGAAATCTGTACGATCAGCAATAAAAGTCAAGTTTTGGTTTTACATGTTTAGGTGTATTATTGAAGTAAGTTTACTTATACATTAGGCCTCGATATTTATTTGTCTATCTAATGACGCATGGAATATATCTTCTTGCAGTAACGTATTCTTTTAACATGTAAATTATGTTCCACAATACATTCGTAGTGTATGTATCACATATAGTAACATGTTCTTGCAAAATACAAGTAAGAAGAGCCCAAAAGTACTCTTTGTATGTACATTACATTTCATTTGGTTTTTTAGTGTTAATGGAGGAATTATAGGCAAATAAGTATAATTCATAGAAAAACTAATGCTGCTTAAAGGGCACATTTTCTACTCTTTTAATTGTGACTGTAATGCAATATTATATGTTTTCCACTAATTTCATACTAACATTTGAGCGATTTGTTCAAGAGCACAAAGCGCGAGAACTTTGGGAAAAATACATATAAAGAAAATATATTCTCTTTAATTTGAACATTGTGTCCTTCCCACCCTTGGCACGGTGCTTCGTCTAAGGACCGCTAGATGGAGAGAGTGGTACGATTGTTGGAAGAAATTTAGATACGCATGAGTATAGTTGAAAATTTGTAAACGGATGTATTGTAATTGAAGTAAGTGGTGCAAATAGAGAAGTGGTGGTAGTAGGCTTGAATTGCCTTTTCTCTGTTGACAGGTAAGAGCACAATGTTGTAAATAGTTTTTGTATAATAATGTGAATGATGGTTGATAAAAATGAATAAAGCACCACTCTGTTTACAGGGAAACATATTATAGCTAATTATTATCCTGTATAACATTTTGTCTTATTTACATAACTTTACTTTTTGAAAATTTAGAAGTTTCAATGAAAATTTATTTCTACCATTGAATTCTGTTATATACTAACTAAACGTTTAGAGACACTTTTTTGTCATCAAGGACTTATTTTACTCATCACCTTGAAGGTTTAAAATGCAACTTATGAGAAATGTTACTGTTGCATGGACATATGTACTGAAACGTGACACAGGATATTTTCATTTCTTTTTGTGTTGTCAAGTTTGTTGAAAAATGTTATCAGAATTACCTGATATATTTCGTAATAACACGAATAGTGACTTTTTATTGATTTATGTATGCAACAGAAAATGATGACTTTCGGCGATATAGCCAACATTTGAACATGCCAACATCTCTATTGCAAGGATGTACAAATCGCGAACTAGTTCAATTGAACCATTCCCGAAAAGGAACCGCACGACTCACAATGACCATTTCGTGAACGATCCTTCACTGTCATCGTTCGTAGTTCGCCGGCCATCAATCACCGTTCCTCACATATTGCTGTTGGCGAAGAATTTCTGTATCGGAATCAGACCAGATCTTGATTTAGTTAATTTCATGTAACGACCACAAAGATGTGTAGCGTTTGTTTTCCAAAGTGAACTGTATACGTTTGACACAAAACAAATGAATTATTTTTGTTTGTATAATTTATTAATTAAAAATGTGTACACAAGCATTTTGTTGGCATATTTAAACAAGCGTCAATGTATTCAGGACGGCAAATGCGATGGCAGAATTTAGCAATGGCAAGAGTGCTTACAGCAGCAGACAGTCAGCAGACTATGAACTTTTTGTACTCATGTATCAATACATAAGAAATACTAATTGTTGAATTAAGTAAAGTAAACTCAATACCGCTTGAAACATCAGGCCTATTGGCAGGCGGCAATCTTGATTCTGACGTCACAACGTTGTTATAACATTACATTTGGGCAAAAGTGTGATCTACGTGTGCATCAGTGTAAACTGCTAATGTCTTGTATAGAATTACATGATAACATTGTTTTTATCATTTCATGGTGGATTAACATCTATGCTTTAAATTTGTGCGAACAGAACATATTTGTAGAAAAGCAATTTTGAAACATTGTACTTGCAACAAATTGTAAACACGTCACAAGTTCGGGTTACGTGAAGTTGCCGTGCACTTGGACATTCATATTATTTTCTACAAAATCAATGCCCCAAAAGTGGAAAAAATGCAGAGTATGCGTTGTAGTGCATAGGAATAAAATTCAGTTTGTCGAATGAAAATGACAAGACTATGACACTAATTTCACTTAATAATTGAAATATTATTGATGTCAAATTTAGACTATAAGAGAGGAACTGCTATTAATGAAGAAGTATCGCCGGAACTACCATTAGGAATTGATCAACAACTTGTGTGTTCATGGTAACTAGTATGAGTTCATCACATAAAAATGTTGTTCATAAATTTCCGCTCAGAAAGTGGACAGGTACGTTGCTAAACCACTATATCAAAACCAAAATTGTAGGGCTGGAAATGGTTGATTTTGAAGTGATTGCAGTGATTTTTGACAACAAGTCTGTGAACCGAAAAGCGTGTAATTGTTTTTTGATTCTCCAAAACTAGAAATGATTACGAATGTCCATGTGAATTACACAGAAAATTTCTTTTTTCTTTTGACAGTGTAGACCTTTCAAAGTGCTTAAAAAACTAGTTAAATCATGATAACCAAGAAATTAATTTTCCTAATACGGAAAATGGTGTTATGCATGCAGGATTATGTAGTTGCCACATTTTGTGAGATGCACAATAATTTTAAATATGGCAATACTTTAAATTTAAAATCATTCATCCCTTTTTTGTTAAAATTATCCGTTAATGGAATGAAATACAATTACATACTGCGCTTTTTTTCTGTTAAGTATCGTTATTAAGGCGGCCAAGACGGTAAGAAAGCGTAATTGACAGTGAGCAGCCGGCGAAAGATTCGGTTGCCGCTATGACTACCCATGCATGTGACGTCAAAGCGGTAGGCGAGAGGCCTAATATTAGTGTCTAGATAGCATTGAGTAAAGATGCGAGAAAGCAAATATAGAACTAATATTGGTATTTTCATTACGATATAAAGACTAAAATTAAATTAATTATTTTTCATATAATTCATCAATTATTTTCGAGGCCCGTAGTTGCTGAGAAAATGTATATATTTCATTGTTTTCAAGAATAAATCACGAAATTTGAATTGGAAATTCTCTTAAACGTTCTTTAGACTATTCAACAAAAAAAGTTAATCAAAAAATTCGGAGCAATTTTTTTAAATTTTGAAAAGATCTCAGAGGCTTCATGTAAAGTACCTCCAAAATTTAAATATTAGTTTCAAATGCCAGGGGCCGTGACATCAGGTAGAACGAGTGTGGAATACGAATTTTGGAGATCGCTTTGTAAACGGTTTGTGGGCTAGTGTTGTACACAAGCGGACAGACAGACGATATTTCAGTATCAAGGGCCCACAAAACATGGATTTTGTCTACATCACGTGTTAGAGGAATTTTTTTTTTCGATATTTAGCAACTGGATGCTTCCATTTTTTCCTTATGAGGGCCCCGCAATCAGAGGTTTTGTGTCAAAATTCCCCGTTTTCCGGTGCACGAACACAATTTCTTAGAAATGTAGGGATCAGGAAATAAATACAATTGCGTAAAATTAATATTTTTCCAGGGGGTCTGCTTTACTTCTACAACGCGTGACCCTCATTTATTTTTTTTAAAGCGAGCGTATATGATAATTTGCCCGTAGAGTTAGTTGTATATAATTGATCAAAACGTTACGAAAAAATTAAATTCTTTATGGTTTTATGAGCGTTTGTAATTACTAAGCGACCTCGTAGCTGTTCCAACAAGAACGCTGTTACGGCCAGGACCAGACCCCCTCCCGACAGGTGAAAAGGTACTGTCAACTGATCCAGAGTCAGTTTCTCAGGCCCATCACTTTCTGCCACTCGTCTCATGTCTGTCTGCCCGTCTAGATCCAAACTGAACACTAGCATATGTTCCCACTGATTGAACAACCCCGACTCCCACAAGCGAAGGATAAGCATGTTGATGACATGAATCATGAAGTGATTCCTACGTACCGTATATGCCCCGTAACTGACAGAGCGTAAAGGCTCCTTCACCTTGTGTAACATTATTCTCCCCTCGTGAGTGTACTTTCTGTAGCGGGAAATGACTTTATAAATATTTTCGTCCATACAAATGTCCCTTTCGTCCATACAACTGTCCCTTTTTTGTGTAAGTTCAAAAAAAGAATTGTCGTAAAAAAACTAGTTTTTGCTGCTGCATTGCTATAATAAATCGATAATTTGTAAGAAGTATACGAGAAAGTAAAAATAACTATCAGAAGGATGTAAATATTCTGGGCGACCGAGACAAACCAAAAACGGCGAATGCAAACTAACTACGTCTAAGTGTTTTAGAGGTCTTTCTTAAGCCAATGTGAATATTTTACTCCAATACAACGCCTCATCAAAAAATTGCGTCACTATAGCGGCGAACCCACCAACGACCTACAATCTGCTCTACTAAAAATGTAATTAACGCAATCGAAAGGCCTACGCCATACAGGAAAAAATGCCCCGTGAATTGAACGATCTTCAGCTTTTCAGGTTTCGAATCCCCTCTAAATAACGATTTCCCTCCCTGCCCATCCAAATCCAAACTGTACTCCAGCATTCGGTTCCAGTGGTCACTCAAGCCGGACTCCAAAAGACGGAGAATAAGAGAGTTAAGCACGTAAAGGATTCTGTGATTCCGACGCACAAAGTATGAATACAAGCTGGTGGATTCTATTGGCTCTTTTACCCTGTGAAGCAACTTTTGACCGTCGTTTGTGTACTTTCTGTAGCGAGAAACGATAGAATACAAATGTGAATTCATCCAAGTTGCAGCTTTTCCAGTCTCTACAATGTCTTGCACACATAAATCTCTTTCATGTGTTCGAAGAATTGGTTTTACATTATCTGCAAGCTTCCCTAAATTGTAAGTCATTCCAGCTAGAAAATTCAAATACACGCTATTTTGAACGTACAGTCTGTCAGTCGCCTGCACAACTTCTTCGATGGTGTCAAGTTCATTAAAATATCGGGGAACTGGTAAGAAAACCAACAATAGTCCCGTGCAGGCGTTGGCAGCGCACTAGCCACATGGAGGAATCCACCACACGAAGACGCAGCGCTGTGAGAGGAGCAAAGGAATGGTGTCTGGAGGTTCCCCCTGCTGAGATATGCTCAAAAGGCGTCAGGGCAACCGGTTCGCCGCGTCGACGAAAGTTGAGCTGGTGACGTCCAAGCGACCACCATCAGCGCCAACATGGCACCGATTGAGCACCAAGTCTGCCAACGGAAGGGTAGCGGAAGCACCAACCCAAAGGGCATGCGTTGGGCACGGCGCACCACTAAGTGCTCATCAGCCTGCGGAGAAAAGACACAGCCAGCATCTGCGCTCCTAAAGCAGAAACACTACGATTAAAGATCATTAGCACAGAGGCAATAATTAACTTTCTTCGTAATAACATGTGATGATAACTCATAATAATTTTGTGAATGACCATAAATATAAATGAATTATAGGTTAAAGGAAATGAAATGAAGATATTTTTTTTGATCAAGGGTTTTTTACCAAAAATACTGTTGATTCTTCCATGTGTATTTTACTTTTAATCGTCTAAAATGAGTGCAAAATAATCGAATAATTTTTATTCTTGCTTAAAGAAGAATGACCTTTCACGTTTCTCATGAGACAAATGTGTATCTTTTACAGTTTTGAATTTAACAAGTTGCAGTCTGAAGGTTTAACCAGAGTGCTTTACATTTTTGTAACAGGTTGTCTTGTATGAGGAACAGATGAGGACTCTGGGCTTATTTTTGGGTATAGCGTTCCCATACTCAACTTCAACGAATGCTTAAGTACTAATTTTGTGGAAAATGCAAGCATGGAGATTAGTAAAATCAAATAAATTCGTACTATGTCTTCTTTCGAAACACTACAATACCTGTACATAATGCAAACAGCAGTTTTACAGATCCAGAAAACCGTCCAATTAACCAACCAAAACCAAGTACTATGGTAAACCGAAACTAGATTCAGCCCTTACAAAATACTTCAGTTTTAAACGACAAAAATCTGTATTCAATTAAAGTAAGAAACAACCACCAAAATACGGATGCCAGTACGGTCGAAGCTCTCTGGGAGTGAGAAGTGCATTCATTTGAAAGCTGCGATTTACATCCCTGATAATCTTACCGTGCCGTTCCGTATGAGACCAAGGGTTTGTCCAGACCGTGACGAGCCGTGCCGGGTTGAGCATTTGGGAGCTCAGACGTCAAGAAAAGTCGCGCGAGAAATTTTTTTTCAGAAATGCAACTCGCTCGCGATATGTTTAGTGCCAGTGAACCCAGTGCCAAATAAATCCTCTGCCTTAATAATACCACTACGCCAACGACATGGTTTTATTATCCAGAAACCACGAAGGCATAAATTAGCCTAAACAAACACGCGACATGGGCCGAGGAAAACAAACTGAGAATCCACACCAGCAAAAGTGCACTAACAATCTTTACAAAATAGTGAAGGAAGCGGTGAAGGAAAAACTGAAAATTGGAAGTGTTAAACTCAACAATGACTACAAATACTGAGGAATTTCTATGCAAACATCAGGAACCACCTTCAACAAACATAAAACAAAAAGCAATCGCATCCATAGCTGCACAGTGAGACGTCAGACAAATACGACAAATATCACTACAATTAGCAATTACGATTTTTAAACGGAATATACATAAAAGCAGAACACCTGATGCATACTTACTAACCAGACAATCCTACCTAACCTGAGAACCGAAGATATAATATATAACTATCATCTATCACAGCGTACAACAAAGTGCTGGTGGAAAGTCAACAACAGAGAGAAGAGGTAGAAGACCAATACTTTCTATTGCATAAGAGCCCAGATAGACAGGAGTTGGACAGAACCAAACCAGGAAATGGGAAATGTAGTGAACCGATTTGCGGTGCGCGGATTCCACCACAAACTCTGCAACACAACAACATATCACACCGTCGTGACCTATGCGTATTCAAACTATGTAAGTGCCCCAAATTTCAGGTGGTATTATGCAAGGGAAGCAACCTAACAATTACGGCGCTCAACTCCGAACACTGGACTATAAATTCTATGCGCACTTGTGCGCATTTTTTAGTTATTATAAATAAGCATTTTGCTAATATGCGAAAACGCACACAAAGACTTATAAAGATCAAATATAACCAGAAATAACTTTCAAAAGTAGGTCTGCATACCTGCATTGCCGTGCCTCGAAAGAATAAAGAATACTAAAAGCTCGTCCTATGAGGAAATTTTTAAGCTTAAAATTTCCGAGCACGTTTAAGAATTGGCGTGTGAGCGCTACTGTAAATGTGAAATTAGAAGCTCTGTTTCACAGTATTCGTTTTTAGTTTTCGAAAACTTCTTTTTCAGACTTAAGAAGAAGTCCCACTCACAAATACAATAATGTTTACAAATCGCAGGATATATATTATTACGGCATAGATATATTTCAAACAAATTATAGTAGTGTAATTTTTTAAACAAATGAATGTATCAATTGGCTTTAATTCCTATTAGTCAGTGCAAGATCCACTATCCCTACAAAATATTGAAGAAAAATTGGGAGCGATATTAGAGAAAAAGGCGTTTTTAAGGTTCTAAAAATGAGTTTTGAGATACTTTTCACAGAAAACGTTTTAGAAAACAGTATTATATCATTTAAACCAAATGTGCTCGTTAAAGCAATCACGTGTACAAATTGCCACTAATGTACTTATTAACGTCGTGAGAGGCTAGTAAAAAACCTACACTTTCGTAATTTTTGGGAAAAAAAACCAACAAAAAAAATAGAGTGAAATGGAGTTTACATTATCTAATAGAGTACATTTACCATTACTTCTCACTCTTACCAAGAGTTTAAAAAAAATTGGAGCTGTGTTCTAGAAATTCATGTGGTTTTTATTTTTCGAACTGCACAAATTGTACGCAATATTTCGCAAAAACTACTAAAAGTTTCTAAAATGTACATGACTGTAACAAAAACTAAATAAGTGCAAATTTAACTTGAATGAAAAAATGTCTAGTTTTAATTTTGTAGTTGTAGAAACACGCCGAAAAAGTTCAAACTTGTGAAATTTTTAGGTGTGCTACTTTTAGAAATGTATTTTACTCTATTCTTACAGGAAATTTAAAGAAAGCCGTTGTAGCCGTTATTGAAATAAAATTGAAAATGTTCTGGTAATGCTTCATGTAAAGTACCCTCAAATTTTAAAGAATGTTTTTCAGAGCCTCAAATTATCGACTAGTCCCAGATCGATTAGGAAATATCCAAATTAAAAACGAATTTTTAACAGGGACAGAAATGTCTTAATAATTAATTTGCAGAGGTCTTTAAAATAGTACAAATATTACTCGTGTGGCTGAGGCGCTAGTGGTATTTACAGAATGATTGACGGACTGACGTTCTGTAAATTGATATTTTGGTAGCAAGGGCCTACAATTCAGGGGTTCTGTCTTCCCCACGAGTTGGAGGATTAGTTTATTAATTAACAAGTGGCCCTTCTCTGTGGCAAGCGTTCTAAATTTTGTTTCAACTTGATTTTTTTCACATCTGAAACACTTAAGTTACAAAATACGAAGTAGTTTCACGGCTTCTACAAGACAAAGGATAATCGACACTCGCTAGATCACTAGGTCGAATTCAGCTGCTCTCTCTTGGTGAATTCCGGCGGTTGACTGCTCTGATTGATAGATCCTACAAACGGATCGCAAACCGTTTGCGATCTTTCCTTTCCCTTGTTCGGCCCCCCTCCCTTACTCTTAGACACTATCAGAAACTACGCCGGCAACCCCGGGAGTTTAGAGCTGGTCTCTTCTGGGGCGGTGATTGGCTGCTGGAAAATGTCTGGTTGATGAACACACTGCATGCCACGAGCAACTCGGTGACGGGTAAGTCAACGGCGAGGGGGGCACTACCCTCTCGTCCGTGGCAAATCATAACTCACACTTACAGAACAAGAGATGATAAAATTATTACCTGCAATGCAGCTACCGTTAATTCCGCATAACGTTCCGCTAATTCCAAGTTGAAAATCGTAATTTTTGTGACTGGCAAAACCACTTCCATGCGTCTCTCCTTTAATGAATTATTGAGAGATTCCATTGGAAAAACCTTCTGGCGCATCCCCAGCTCCAGGAGTATCTTGGCAAACTCGTAGTCACGTCCTCCAAACTGCGTTTCTCCTCTTCTGTCCAACCACATGTGTTGCTCTCGGATTATGAAACTGAACCTGAATCCTTTCAGGTATTCAATTCCATTTGACAGGCGCAGATATTTGGTGCGTTCATGACGTTGGTCTCTGCAAAAATCTATCACGCGCTTTGCCACGTCGGGCCATAGTTTCCTTTCAGGATCGTAAGGCTTTGCGAAACTCACATACGGCTCGATGTCTGGGCTCAGGTGAACCGAGAGTGGCCATTGTGATAGACTCTGAAAAAACTTGAAAAATCCCGTGGATAACGTTGTCAAATGCCTAATAGGAAATAGACCTGTACTCGTAGAACCAGATAGAAAAACTGACCAAACCTTGAAACTGTTTCGCGCTACTACGCATAGGTTACAAATCACGGAAGGTTCTGGGTTGACCATCAGCACCGAGGTGCAGTGACTGCGGCGGCGATCTCAGGGGATGGTTCCTCGGTATGCGAGTCACCTGCGATTCAAGAAGCTCAGATCAGCCCTATTTACTCTTTTGATAGATTCAAGTTCAAATTGTAATGTGATACTATTATATTAACACAGTAAAATTTGTCGGAACAATGCCAATGAATCTCTGAAGACAATGAAAATATATGTAATTAGACAAAAATATAGGATGATTATTATAGGCAATAAGGACGGAGGTTTTCAAAAAAATTAATTTGTGAATTTTGGTAAAAAACACAAAAGTAATCGAAATAACTACGTCATAATAAAGGTGCATAGACTATCTTTGAAAAGTTGAGAAAAATTGAGGGCCGTTGTAAAAATGGCTTTAAAATTTTTAAAAGCAAATTTTGAGTTAGTTTTCACAGAAAGTGAATTTTCGAGTACTTCCACAGGCATATTATACACATGTTCAAAATATACCATGTGAACAATTCCTGCTAGTATAACAAATACAATATGAGACACGTAAAAATTTTGTAAATTCCTGAAAAAGTATAGGAAAGAGCAATATGGAATTTAGTCATCCAAGAATACATTTAGCACTATCCATACTAATTTAAGAAATTTAGATATTTTAACAAAAAAATGTTAAAGTATAATTTTGAAATTGCACATATCACGCAATATTACGCGATAACTAACATTTTAAAAATTTACATCACTATGAAAGAACTAAATATTAATTAAGTAAATAAATAATGAACTTCATTTGAAAAAAAGACGTTTTTCAAATGGGCGCTTCGAGGGAAAGCTAGATCGCGGGGAAATATCCATTTGAACATCGTAGTAGATTTATGTCTGTAGTGCTCACAGATGATGAAACGGACAGACAGACAGTTGAAAAAAACTGTCGTTATCAGGAAAACCAAAAGCCGTATTTCCGTTCAAGCTTGAAATCAATTTCCCGCAGCATTGGAATGGAGAAAGAGCTTACATAATACGTATGAACAGGAAAGCAAAATCATTTTGAATCGCATCATATTATTTTTTCCATAAGCCATTATTTAATAAAAAAACTGGAACCCATATGGAGACCTATACGATTTAAATTTAACACATGCCAGTAATTTTGTGTATTCAAATATTAACGGCAATTATTAGAAACTCCCTACCTTCTTATAACTGCAGAACAGGTGTTAAATAAGTGCAAAAAATAAGTAATTCGTTCCTAACCTCTAATAAGCACTGAAGTTTGAGAGAAAAATTAAAATATACAACTGTGCTTGCAAAAGGTGGGAGCGATAGTAAATTTTCTAAATAACACAACACGCGAAATATAAGAAGACAACTAGGGGCTGCCAAAGCACATAATTTTCCGCAATTAATGCCCAACATTATATTACAATATAAACAAGAAAAGTGTTTTCACTAACGGTTCCGGTTAAATCTCAAGTATTAGTCGACACTATACCACTACACCTCAAACGCGTATTGTTCGATTGCGAAGGCATAAAAAGTAAATTTTCGATTCAAGTAAAAAATGCAACAATCAAAATTCCGTTAGAAAACCAAAGCCGTTGAGATCAATCGAAGTTGTCAATTGAATGAAAACTGCCAAAGGTGTAGACACTAGCGTTGACCCAGACGACGTACAGACACGTTTCTTCAACCGATTTTTCGGTATAAAAAACAACCAACAAGTAGAATTCTGGCTATCCACGTGTAAGATTTTTCTAGATTAGCACAGATTTATTCAATTTGTACCAGAGCCGCATAGTTTCATTGGAAATTACATTTCTGGCGCAGCGATCCATAAATCTCTCTTAGAAGAAATGTAAAGCAAGAAGATAAATAATTCGACATTAGGATATTAAGTATCCATTAATTAATGCGAGCTAAATCAGTTACTGAATCGCTTCAATAGGAGTGCACAGAAGACGATCATCGGTATAAATATCTTCGAGACACGGAATAATTTAAAAGTTAAAAATACGAAATCACATACAGACACTCAGTTTATTATTTATTAATACTTTGCCAATAAAAATTTGCTTAAATTTTAAATAAATTCTGGAATCTCTGTTATTCCTGCGTCTAAGAGAATGTATAAATAATGAAATAGAGAGATGATAAACTAACTAACTGTGTAAAGTCGTGCAACTATAGCATCAATAGTTCAATGATATATTCATTATCTAACCTTAAATACAAAGAAAAAAATTTATTACAATATTTGCGGATTCAGAAAATATTTAGGAAAGTGTAATTTGACACACTAATTAAGCGAAATCAGCTCATTTTTCAAAAAAAAAAGGTAATGTTGAAAATGATTGTTAAAGTGCTGCTTTTTTACATATATTTAATCAAAATGTATCTCAGTGTGTACTTTTAAAGGTTCACATTATTTTGAACTTTGAACATGAAGAATGAGCAATGCCGATATAAGCGACCCATATGTCATCATCCTTATTTACATACGAGAGCAAATTAAAGAAACTTTGGAGATATTGAGATTTTTGAAAATTGAATCTAAATTCAGATTTGAATTAAGGGAAATAGCTCGTTTATATAAAATGTACATGTCTTTCTAAAGAGCTGATTGTTACACAGATTTTTAAATAATTAAATCGCTATCTATAATTTTTAAGTTGAAATCAACTTTATTTAATAATTTAGAAAATTTAAAGCAAATCTCGCGTTTATGAGAAAAAACATGGCGTATATTCTTCACCATTAACCCGAAACTACTTAAAGTTTAAAAACATACTTTGAATACTGAAAATACTTAAAGAGAAATATTGTCATTTAGATAAAATCTCTTATCTTCAATACTTTCAATTTTCAAAAAAATTGTGATCTAACCAAACATAAAACCTACCTAATCGTGATCTCACAACAAAACACACATTCGTGACTCACAAACATAAAACTACTACCATTCTGTGATTCAACAACAAAAACTACTACATTCGTGATCTAAAAACATAAAACTACTACCATCTTGATCTACACAAACATAAAACATCATTCGTATCTCAACCACATAAAACTATACCATTCGTGAATTCAACAAACATAAAACTAACTACCATTCTTTCATCGCTATCCTCGTATCCTAGGACACAAATAAATTAAAACATTTGTTCCGTTTTGGAGAAAATGTGTGAAAGGGTTTTCGTGAACTCATGTGAGTTACGCCTAAAAAAAACCCCCCCCCGCCTCATAAATCTGTTTGTTGAAAATACAAGCTCAAGAGTTAAATACGACCGATTGAAGTATATCAAGTTTGTTTTTAGAACTGGAAAATAAGATGTATATATTTCGATAATATATGCACTAATTAAGCACAGTTGAGTAAATGTTATCCATCTTGCCATCTTGTGTTGAATAAAGAACTTTATCGAGTAAATAAGAAGAAGGATATGTGTTCTGCGTGGAGGCCTTTTAGTGATCAGCCAGAGTGAAAAGAGTACGCCTAGGGAGTACACAGAGCGCCCGGACGATGGAGTTGAACAGCAATCCTAAAATAAATAAAAGATGAATGAGACCCTGAGACTCAGGGCAACGAAAGATGAACTAGGTAGAGTGCGGGGAACGTCCGATGAGATTTCACCTCATATCGGCACAACCCGAGTAAGAGTCAGCTGATCGTTTCGAATTCGGTCTTAGTAAAACTTCCATCATATATCAGTGAAAACACGCTGATGAATTACATCAGGTCTAAACGCAGCAGACACCCACATGGGTAATACCACTATGTTAACGGTACTATGTGGGTGAGCAAGGCAAGCAGGGCGGGATTCTCGAAGCAAGCCATGACTAAAAACGCGCAACGCGGGTGGGACAGGGAAAATGAAGCTAACCACGACCGAAAGCGCAATAATAGAAGCGCCATTGAGGCGGCGTACCAACACTAGACATGTGGGTCCAAAAGACGTGCTAATGCTTTATCAACGCATTAGGCCTTGCTCAACAAGGAAGACTTTTCACCATAAGGGTGGACAATTGTATAGGCGAATAAATTAAAAATAATAAACGCCTCTAATTACGACGGGTGAAGTGGCGTACTAAAAGAAAGTGTTATTATAGGCGCGACCGAGGAGAATGACGAGTTTTTCGATAAAGAAAGCCGTATTCGATGTCTGTTAGCGAATATGGCGATGAATAGTGTTATTCCTGAAACTGGTAGTAAAAAACACTAACACTCTGGATAATTCCTCAAGAGAAAATTTATGATTGAGAATCGCCTCTTCCATCTGTGTCTACCTGTGAACACCAAAACAAACCGCCAACTCAAAATTGATGCACCCAATGTATTTATAATGGACTTCAACGCTCTGCTAGTTTCCAAGGGATGATTGTTCTTGTCGGTCGGGTATTGTTTCGTAATTTTTAACTATGTTCGAAAATGTTTCGATTTTAATTTTTTAGCAGAAGAGCTGCTAAAATGTAGCTGTCATATTTGAGCTTCGTGTAACCGAGTTTCAAAAATTGCAATACTTTAACATAACAGAAAATATTAATGCTACACGAATACAATTTCATACATCACTGTAAAGCCTTCGTGTAGGGCACATAGATTTTTAAGGAAGATATAAGTTTCTCTTCTTGATTAGAATTACTTCTGTCTTGAGAGCCATGATTATTCAGTTTTGTAGTCACACACAATCACGTGCTAATGTCAAACATAGCCACCACAAGAGACTAACCTACGAAAAGATTCTTGTTAGAGGAAGTATGTTTAACAATTCTACAGAGACCTTTCGATTCATTATGAGTTTCGAGTGTTTCCTGTTCTATGGTATTGTACGTAGTATGTGCTTCTTATACTGGGTGAGTGATATTTGGTTTGTTCATGAGAATAGTACCACCATTCCCCTCCCATGGATGGATTGGATTAGAAAAAGGAAGAAATGTACGCGGTTTCAGTCATCTCGCATTCGCACTGAGGATATGAACACACGGTAAAGCTGACGACACGAATTCACTCGAGACCGCAACGCCCATGTTAACTCAGACGGATTCTGGCGGAATAGAACTGACTCGTAATCACAGTTTGACGCTAGTTTAATGCTGGCCGTATTAAAATGAAAGAGATGGCCCGAAAGCCGTGGTACGATACACACACTGCCAAAAAGCCACCGAGTGTTATAAGGCTACAACACACTCTTGACTTCGCAAGAGAGAGATTGCAAATTGTAACAAGAACTTTCAAACAAAGATATATCCACGTGGCCACGTTGCTTACTATTTTTGCAGCCTGTAATCGGTGAAGCAAAGGTATAACGGTTGCAGGAGTGTTGCAAACAAGACTTCTATTCATATTCAAACTATTGATTCACATTGTTTGAAAGAGATTTCTTCATCGAGCACGTGAGCTTTGCTAATGGAAAAGTTTGAGAATATTTTTTGAATAGCCGAGCACGACCTCTTTTTCGACTTAACCAATATTTGACTGCCACTTAAACTCTGGTAACAAACAATGGCCGAATTTCATTAAAATTTGGCGCCTAACTTCAAATAAAAATTTATATGGCCCCCTTGGGCTAATTGAAGAGCTATGTATGTGTGTACTTGGCGCGAAAGCCTGTGAACTGGCTCAGGACTACTAGTGACGACCCTGCCTCGCGGCAATGGGTTAAGGGGGTGCGTGTGGTTAGCACGTAGACATCCCTACGCCGTATTCCGGTCATCTAAACCTGAGAAGTGAATTTTCTCAACGCCACACAGCAACAACTACTGGGACACTGCAAGGAAAACTCACACTATAATCTTGCCTGCCCGGGAATCGAACCCGGGTCCGCGTAGTGTAAAGCGAACACACTGACCAAGAGTGAGCAAGGGAGCCAAACTAAGAGGTAAGAGAATAAAATGCAATCACGCCGCGCCCAATATAGTAAAATTGGTGTTGAAAAGCTCCCACACCTCAGTGAAGAGAGCAGAAAGGAGTCGTAAGGAGCGTAACATTTTTAAAGCTACTTCGCAGCGCGAAGTCGTAGGCTTCCGCGGCCGGAGTTATGTGAATGATCGTGGCTGTCCGGGTTTCGCCGCGCCGAAGGCTGTGTTGCTGACGTTTCGACCATCTTATGGTCTGCAAACCACCCGGACAGCCAAGATCATTTACTTCGCAGCGTGGCCAACAGGGCGCAGCAGTCTCCAGAACGACACGGTCGACGGATTCGAGACTACGGCTAATAATTGCTCATAAAAATGCCATAGCACACATTATATTAATCAACAACGAACCGAGCAGTGGCAGATCGCATCGTACATGAAGCATAACACGTTCTCGCGTCCCTCGTCGCTGTTAATGTTCGTTGGCGCTCGGAACTTTAAAGAAACTCCTAGGTGGCGACATACGTATTTTCTCATTGACATTTCTCGACATCTCTCGACATTTTCTCATTGAGTAAGACGGACGTATGCACGCGTGCATGCCAATACATAGGTTATACATCTAACATAGGTTATAGCTGTGGCAAAGGTCCCAATGAGCTCAGCAGATAGCGAATTTCAATATCTCCGCCACGTGTCTCTGAATCTTTCCTGCAGACTACAACTGTGACGATATTATATCAGATGAGAATCGTATATTAGTGATCTTGTAAGTTTTTACGTATCAATTTCTACATTATTTTTATAATTTTATCAAAATTCTTCAAACTGATGAATGTCGCATCTGTTAGGAACAAGTAGAAACCAATAATCATGTTGTCTCAGCTTGTCAAATTCTAGCGAAGTTCGAATATTGGAAAAGACACGACAGGGTGAGTAGTTTTCTTCACTGGCAGATCTGTACCGCCCATGAAGTTCCAAACACATGCCTCAAGTGGTACGAATATTCACCAAAACCGTTTACATCTGTTGGACTCCTTCGACCAGCATATTCGAACAGATCGTATAATAGCAGCAACCTAACCGGATATTGTTATCCAGGATTTTTGTTGGGCCTGAAATCAGAGACCTTTAAATTATAGAAATTTCAAAGTCATGCTTTCCACTAAAGAACTCGCAGGAGGGAAATCTGTCATGTCTGTTATGAAGTGATTCCTTGGAAGTCACAAGAACGACTATGAAAAATGATTGGACTATCTTTTGCGGAATTACAAGATTTTTAGTTCCGGAATGTCCTTAAAGATTCATTTTCTCATTCACGTTTAAACTTATTCCCTAAGATCCAGGGTGAAGTTAGCGGTGACAAGGTGAGAGATTTCATGAAGATATTAGAGTTACTAAGGATCCCTTCCAAGAATAACGAAACCTAATCATGTTACAGCAGGAAGTCGCTACACCACAATAACAGGACTGCTTTCGCAAGTAGACCTTTTGAAATTTTGGTTTGATTCACATGTAACTCTTTTAATTTTTTTTAAACTGCCAATTAAATATTTCATTTTGATTATTAATTCATGTATATTTTTGTACTACTTTCGTACTGAATTTGGATGCAGAAATGAGCCCATATATACAAAATTAATTTGCATACGACAATTGCTTATATCACAAGCGCGAGTGTCTTCGCAAACATTTTGGGAGAATGAAAAATATTGGGATATTGAATAGGTCTATCTCGCTTGATAATTGGTTTCCAAAAAGCCGTGTTTCATGCAAAATTTGTGGGGAATTTTATTCTCTTTAAAATTGATATTATTATATTTTATACAGGATTTAACGATAAAGACCTATAGAGATAAACACGAAAACGTCAGAAAACACCAGTATTTCTGTTCCCTCGAAGTAAACACATGGTGTATCAGGTTGAAAACGTGAAATTTTAACTAGAGCCTGGGTATAGAAACATCTAAATAAAAGTGTTTATGATCTTTTTCCAGGTATCTTTCTTTTTTTCAGTTCATGCCTACTGGACTAAAACGAACTGAACAATCTTAAGTGCTCATACAATCAAACATATGCTCTGTAATTCGTACTGTGCCTCATTATTAAGAAATTTTTATTTCTGAAACTCCAGAATCATTTTATATTGACCCCAACACCATTAACATAATAGAGTTTCTTTAAACAAACATGGAGCACAGTAATCACCTTTATAGGATGTCCTTGACATGCCAATGAGAAACTCGAAGCATAAAGACATGTGAGGAACTAAAACCAAACAATCTATAACTCTTCAAACGTGACGCCGAATCACAAGGCTAATCTTGAAACTTAATTATCACACACTTTTGTGGAAATGACAGTTCGTATCAGCAATACAGAAATTCACTAAGTAGGTCTTCTTGTTTTATTTGCAAGTAAGTGAAATTCAAAATGATATTGTGGAAACTTTGTTAAATCGAAGTACAATTTTACTTCCACTATTACATGCCAAACAAGAATCCATTTCGTAACATAGAAACCCTTTTGTAAAGGTTTAGATATTACACATTTACTTATTCGAGTCAAAGATTCTAGTGGTATCTAAAACGTTATAACATAGTCTCATGAGATGTCAAATCAGACTTTTTTTTTCAAAAAATCAGTTTTAAGTAGTGCTAATCAAAATACCAAATCGATATGATATCTGAAAAACATTCTAAGGAAATTCTGCATCAATAATATCAATCAACTGCAAGATTTAATGGATTTGTAAAACAAAATTCAAAAGCATAGGCAAAAAGGTAAATGGAGTCGTCACGTTTTAGTTAATTAGTGTTTGTGGGTCGAAAGCAATACAATTGGAAAGGCAGATTTATAAAATGGTTATAAAAACGCATTGTGGGACGTAAAAAGTGAATTCTGAGAATGTTGTTTTAACACGTGCTAACAATTCTAGTATCTCCAAAATGCTTGTTCCTCATATCAGCATTATTTTCGTGTTCAGTGACTCAGGTAGCATAAGGAGATTAAAATAGTTTCCTCATACCGTTAAAATTTTCAAAAGGGTGTACATTTCTGGCTTAAATATTTAACTGTAATCAATATGGGCTGTATAAAGAATTCACGCTGTGAAAGAATTATGTTCTCTAACTTTTCCATTAGTTAAAGTAACGTGCTAGATGAAGAAATCTCTTTACAACATGAGAAGCAATCTTTAGACATACAAAGCTTCGTGGCAACGACGCTGCAAGTTGTTGTCTCTTTCATCATCAAAACATCGAAAAGTCTCAAAGAGTAAAATTGTTCTGAAGAATTTCTCTGTTGAAAAATTTCTTCTATACAGCATTGAAGCTTCGCTGCGAAACAGTCAAAAGATGTGTTCTAAGGCTTCAATATATTTATTAAACTAATGCTTATCGCGTCATCAACCGGTCAAGTGACTTAGAGCGTCAACTGAGTCATGAGCGCGGGTTTTGAGTCCGAGGTGCATTTCGACTCTAGCCATATGCTACGTCGATTCTGTCGCAGTTTGGAAAATCTTTACAATGGCTATATAGGCCGCAATGAACTATTCGCGAAAATTTGTTCTATCGCACGAGCATAAAAAGTGGAGAGTAACTGCCCCTACTCCTCTTACACATATGGTATTAATCCTTTTACCCTTACTCTTACATGCAATCCAATACCAACATTCAAGTCGAAGAGAAAACAACTCGTAGTTAAGGCGGTTCGCGGATGTGATACCAGAGAAACATGCGAAACTGTCTGTAGTGTGGCGTCGTTAACACGAGCCAGAACCGTTAGGTTGGTGAGTACGCGGCTGGGAGGAAGGGTTAACTTAACATCCGGAGTTCGCGCTCTGGCGGTGACTCATTAGATCGCAGAGCCACAAAAAACCGTTGGCTGTAAACCGAAAGACCGCTAGAAGCAGCGAGCCAACGAATCCAGTGTGGGGGCGTAAACCAAGCGGCCAGCGAGTCTCGCGCCAGCCGGCGGCCTATCTAGGAACGTGGTGGGGTCAGCCTCAAACTATTAACGGCGCCATCTGCGCCCGCGCTCTCATTCAGTTTGCATCGGTAGCTTGACGTGTATGTCAAGGAGGGTTAGGAGTGAGGGCCAGATGTCCGGAGAGTAAGGCAGACAATTCACGTGCTGTAGGACCGGTCCCACGACGGTTAACTTTTGGCGTCAGGCCATGTGACGGTAATTGTCAGGACAGAGGTCCGACGGCGCGCATCAGCGTGGCTGTATTTTCTGCGTAAAGAGTGTTCCGAAAGGAAAAGGTTGCCGGAGTGTTTTATATTAGCATTCATTGTAACTTGTACATATCTTTGAATATTATATTTGTTATTAGAAATTTATTCTTATTTCACCGTACAGACCGGAACCTTTTTTTTCTTAATTGTGGTGCAGCGGTTTTACGAAACCCCGTTAGTAAACAAAAT